>PDGT01000019.1:3422395-3528472 GCA_003671415.1 Megathymus violae
AAAATACTATGAGTATAATGTATAATAAGTGAAAAATAACAGCAAAGTTGTTACTTTGATTAAAAAAATCGAAATGTGTTCTGGGACACATAGTAGAAACTGCAACAGACAAGTGGAAACTCTTTCGCTGCTGTCCGCCTCTCACCACGCGAATATCGTTTACCCCCTCCACGCGGCCGTAACGCTTTTTCGTGATAGAAAAAATTCTAATAGCCCGTCTATATAGAAGTTTCACTACAAAAACGAAAGCGAGCGTGACACAGAGAGCGAAGTGCCTCTTTCTGGTTTAAGACTGAAGCTGCGAACTAAGCTGAATGTTACCGTTCGTGAAATACTATGCGCAAGATTAATGATAAATAAACTTTAAGCGTATCATGATAATTCATCGATTGTGATATCATTTCTAAGAATATTAAATATTCGCTATACATAATGCTCGCATACTCAGGATTTGGTATGGATTTAAATCGAAAAATACCTAATCCACTTACCTATTCCAGTATTTATGTCTCCAGCTCACTGCCAATAAATTGACAGTAATTTTAATTTCATAGTACTACTGATAACTATATGAATTTATCATTGTTTTTGCGTTGGACTTTTGAGCACTTACATTTTTGAGAATTTATAATATTTATGAATTAGTCATTGGGAATGATTTTGTAAAATAAGAATTAAAATCAGTTCTTTATACAGAAAAAAACCTATTAAATTTTTTTTGTAGTATGTGCTTTTTGCATCTACTATATATAAGTTACTCTATGCATCTAACCTAATTCATTTTCTGTTGTAAAATAACGTAGGTAATCATTGAGAGATACAGGATTATATTACTATTCTTTTTGAGTGGCTAATTGTTATTATTTATTTAAAAACAGTACACGTTGTAGCACTACAGCATAATTGTTATGACTTCTTTTAAGTTCAATTTTTCTGGCACCACTGACAAGCCACAACAAGGTAGAATATTTGTTTAAATTTATTTATGACTATTTTCAAATATAAGTTAAATTCTAGTTCTATCCAAGTTTCTGAATATTCATTGGAATGATTTTTCAAAATAATTTTATTCAGAAATAGGAAAGTTCAGAAATCCACCTGTATAATAACTAGTATATACAAAAAAAATGTTTCATGTCGATTTTTCAGAAGATAAAGAAGATATCAATTGGCTTGAAAGTTTGCAGATTATCCCAAACAATAATCTACTAAAAAATTTTGACAATATTGTTACTCATGCCAAAATGTTTACTTATGGAGATATTGAAATTGGACATGTTCTACTTGATAAATCACAAATAAACATTGATTTAGTGAATGAACACAGTGATCTTGTAACAGGAAAATATGAGGGTATGTAGAATTTATTAATCAGTTGCCATTGAACCAAATAGGATTAAACTATAGATATCTGGTACTTGCGTAGAAGGATAGAAGTGAAGGGAGAGAGGGTTAAGTATTTACTCCTCCCAAAATTTCAGGTCTACAAAATGTGCATTTTTCTATCGAATTTTGAAATCCTAACTTCAACAGTACTAAAATACGTAAATTTTGTATCATAGCATCTTAAATGGGGATTTAGGGAAAGGAAAAGATGAATTATAGTCCCCTTTTTACCTGACCCCTACTTGCTAAAGACACATATTTTGTTTTGGGGTATTGATAAATATAAAACTTCAGATAACATCAAATATGTGAATGGAACATCAAATATATGTGAATGCTTATACTTAATTACATGTAATATTAAAAGTATTTTTGTTATTCTTTAAAAAATCTACTATTTCATTGTATACATTGAATTTTATAATATTATAAGAAAAATATTCTATCAGGTGGACTCAAAATTTGGGAGTGTACATATGATTTAATAGCATATTTGATTGAGAATCAAGGAAATATAAATTTGGCAAATAAGATAGTTTTGGATCTAGGATGTGGAGCAGGCATATTGGGAATCTATGCATTTCTAAATGGATCCTCAGTAACTTTTCAAGACTATGTGAGTAATATGTACATAACATTATTTATTTATTTTGTACACACAACATAATTATAGGAAATAAAATATTTTTGATCAGAAATTTTTTCCAGTAGGCTCAAAAAAAATTAAATTTGATACAGTGAGTCAAACTTAGTGTATATGAGGGATATTATGGATATGAAGTTTTGGATCTGGATATGGATATATGATTAATATGTTACTGGTTTTGGTTACGATTATGGATATAAATTGATTTTGGATTATATGATTGTTTCGGATAATTTCAGTTATGGATTAGATAATTTACAACTTGGAAAAAATATAATGATATTACAAAGTTTGACTTCGTTTCGAGGTATTATAATCACAGAAAAAACAAATTAGATAATAAAAACTGTCTAAAATGAGAACGACGCGACTATCGAATCGGTCAGCGTGAACCAGTCATAACAAATTATCCGAAACTTTTTATTTTCGATATATTTTTATTTCGAATATCCGATAGTTTACGATTACGGAGCTCCATAACATCTCTGGTGTATACCTCAATAATATTAAACCTTTAACCATTTACACACTCACACCCCCTCACTAGGATTCCCTTTGTTGGTGGCATGACCATACACAAATATGACATTACAAACACCCATGACCCGAGAACAAGCATTTATCTGTCACATAAATGTCTCCAGCCAGGAATTGAACCCAGGACCCCTCGCTCAGCAGGCAGGGTCACTACCAATTGGGCTATGAGGTCATCAAATATTAATATATGTAATATATCAAACACATTAATTATATTAGAACATTATATTGTTCATTAAATACATTTTTGAATCCTACACTTCAATTAAATACAGTCTTAATAAAAATAATTTGGAGAACTATCTATATACTTTGGGTTCTCGACCGTTCAACTGACTACTACTTGGTATTATGGTCATACTTGATATGATTAAGTGATTGATCTTTTTTAGTTGTAGGGTTCTACTTACAGAAAAAAATATTAATCAGTATTATTTATTGATATTAAAAAGAACATTGAACTGAATTTAAAAATACATCTGACAAGTATGGTAAGAGACCTTCCTTAAAATACTTTTTGTCTGTTACAGAATAGGGAAGTTATAGAAAATATTACAATACCGAATGTATTGTTAAATATTGAAGAAGAAGACAGAGAAAATGATATTTCTAAATGTGAATTTTATTGTGGAGATTGGGCATCATTCAATAAAAATCTTCCTGAATCTGTATATTATGATGTAATATTTACATCTGAAACAATTTATAATGTACAGAACTATGATAAGCTTTTAAAACTTTTTACTCAGAGATTAAGTAAAAATGGAACAGTGTATGTGGCAGCAAAAACATGTTATTTTGGGGTAGGCGGAGGAACAAGGCAATTTGAAAAGGAGATTGAAAATATTGGAAACTTAAAAAGCCAAGTTATCTGGAAGAGCACAGGTGGAATACAGAGAGAGATATTAAAAATAAATCATATACAATCTTAAATATATTTATTGTTAAAACCATTGACATTTAGTTCATTTTTTATTGCTTAAGTGATTTAGCAATATTAGGATATGGAAGACATTATGTTTATTAGAATGTAATTAAACTTATCTACTTATCATGATTGAAATTGATTATAGATAGTATTATTCTTCATTACAAATACAGAATGTAATTCATAATTTATCTCTGGCTTTTTAAGGTGAAAGTCTTTCAAAGACCCACCCTTCTTCACCTTGATGTAACAGCTTACCATCAGGCTTCTCTCCAGGCAATGGCTTCCTGAACTTAATTCTATCGTGAAGACGGTCACTTTGGCCTTGCCAGAATTCAATAGCTTTTGGACGAATTATGTATCCTCCCCTAAAAAAAATGCCATCAATTTATACAATACAATATACTAGATAGGTTTGTAATTCTAATTTCTGTATAACTAGTTTGAACTGGAATTTTTACCAGCTGAAAGAAAAGGAAAAGAGATCAAGAATATTTTCTTACCAGAAACTTGGCTTTGGAACCTCTTTTCCTGGAATCATATATTCAGCTTCTAGTACCTTCTCCTTTTCACATAAGACATCTCTGGACTCTATTGGTGTACTTTGATAACTAGTACATGCAGCTATCTGGCTTGCTACTGGACGAGAGTGGAAATAATATGTAGATTCTGTTTCTGAGAGCTTCTCAACATAGCCTTCTATTCTTACCGATCTATTCAGAACTTCCCAATAAAAAGTTGCAGCAACGTTTGGATTTTCTTCCTGTTTTGATATCAATTATTTATAATTACAGAAATTATATGTTAAAAACATTTATAGGTGATAAAAATTAATACTTTAATATATATTCAGTAATACTTGAATAACAATGTAGTAATTTAAACATTGGTCTCTAACAAACTTGGATACATTTTGAAGAATATTCATAGAAATTACAGATTTGATTCCCCAATCCTCATTTCACCATCAAACGAGTCTACACACAGCAACTATCCATCAGTTTGTCATAAACATTCCTCTGCTATAAAACATGTTTTTCTTTGTCATTTATTATGTGTATCACAGAGGATTAAAATAGGCTTCCAGTGCCAGTATTTTCATCCCATTATAGGCACGCAATTAAGTCAAGAGTGAATATTGTTTTCCTAAGTTAATACACTTTACCTTATAAGGCTCCATTGTTACTTCTCATCAGGTGGCAGTGTAGAGCATTGACTTATAATATATATAAAGATATATATATAATAAATTAAACTTTATAGTGCATGTATTTTAATAAAGGATATTTATTTTCATTAAGTTTTCATGTAAGAATATAAATGTACATTGTCATAAGTTGATTGATAAAATACATGCACTTTATGTATAAACTATTTATTACCATTTCCTTTGCCTTCCTGCTGCCATAATTTGTGAAAAATTTGAAACCATCTTTTCCATATCCTTTGCATAATACAAATCTAGCTGACGGAAATCCATCTCTAAGAAATAAATGTCAATCACTTTAATATTAATTTAATGTAGTTGAAATTCAAAAACTAGAAATGTAAAAAAACAAAAATCTAATGAATAATAAAAAGTTACAATGTTACTTAGAACATAAATAAATACTTGAGTGTGAATCTTGACATAGACATGATTCATCTATCCTTGAGTAGGTTATTAAACTGTAGTCATTATTCCAAACGCCTGAGTTTAATCATCTGCCTGTGGTTAAAAATATTTAATTTAATAATATCCATGATAATTCAAGGATATACCTTTATCTTAAGGTCAAAAAATGAATTATCAAACTTAATAGATATTACATTTTTGTCTAGTTCTATGATGTGTTCTTACTTTGAAGTGGCCAAACACATAGCATTTGGTTCAAGAATCCCTTTCGTCGAGCAGGCTTCTTCAAACCAGACCTTAAACTGACTGAAAGGTTCCTTGGCCACTAGATGCTTTTCCAAAAATGTATCATTTTTGTCTTTGTATCGAAGTCGCATTCCTAAAAACAAATCATTTTCAATAATCAAAACAGGAAATAAATTAGGATTAATACAAATGATAGTTCAAATGTTGGCATCAAATTTATGAAAACTAATAAATACATACCTCCAATGTCGATACTCATTTTGCGTGAATTAGATACACTTCTTAAAAATAATTTCAAGCACTTGATACCCATAAACTTATAGCTGTAGGCTTACTACTACAGCAAAGTGAATCTTTTCTATGTTTCAGAGATTTTATTGTTAGAGATAAGATTTTTATCACTAAGCTATGTAAACAGACCACGTTATTACCACAGACTAGTTAGAGATACTACGTATTTAATCACCAAAGGAGTTTTAAGTTTACCAATGTAGATAATAATAATTACACTACATATTACAACTAGTATAGTACCTCTAGACTCTTCAAATTTGGGGCCAAAATATGTAATTTTTCGGAGTAAACTACTGATGTAAATAAAATTACTTAAAAACAATTACATCATTGAAAAGTATCAATGATCTGTATAGCGACTTTCTTTCCATCTTAAATGAAGAAGATCGGTAGCAGTATAAAACAAACCAGTACGTCTTTGGAATTAATGATTCCAAAAGCTTTTTTTTCTTGTACGCAAAATAAAAAAAAATTAAAGGCAATTAGAATATTATTTTTACAGCGTGCCGTATAATATATAAACTTTAAATAAATAATTGAGGTAAAAAGTACGAAAACTACAGGTTACAAATTTTATTAAAGGGTTTGTTTTTGAAATATCATTTGTGTAATTGAAATAAAGTCATAAAAACAAATAAGGTTATTTCTATACCCTGTCTTTTACCCGCACTGCCTAACCTAATAGTTGTTGAATCGGTATCGAATGGTAGGCAAATGTATAGTTTTAGTTTACAACATATAAAAGGTAATCAAAGAGGATAGTCAATTTCTTCGGACCAAGATAAAATATTTTGATATAGAAATGAAAAAGAAAATTTACTGTAGAAATAAAAGATTGTAGTTGATTGAACCAAGTACTTGATAAAGAAATGAATCGCTGTAGTACATCGATTTCAACCATTAAAAATCGGAACTCCTTTGTTTCGTTTCGATAAATAATGAAACCGCGGAAAACACTTGAAAATAAATAATAGTTTCACTAAATTAAGCATAAATCGAAAGAAAGTTGTGCGTTATAATTAAAAGAAACGATAAAAAGGCTTTATTTGTTTGGAATCTGTGGTTTGTTTGATATTGCGCCATTTGACTTGACATACTTATAGTTTAAATTAATAGTATGGTTAAGTTGCATCACAAAATTATATGATGCTAACGCATGGTTGGATCAATGTAGTCTCAAAAACAAATAATTAAAGTTATGACGAAATATAAGCATATTCAAAGTGAATATCACTGAATAGAAGGCGTGATATTAAAAAGCATTGAAACAGAAAAAAAATAATTAATATTTTGTATCATATTAATAAAGTTATAAATGAATAAAGCGAGTGCAAAATTTTTGTATGCAGATAGTAATTTCGAAGAGACCCTCAATATATTTTATTCATGAAAACTCAAATAAAAAGAAATGTAGACATTCGTTAACTACATTTGTAAAGATAAATTTATTAAAATTAAATTTTAAAGTCTACATATTATTATCAACATAAAATGACAGCACAGTTTGACAGAATTAGTTTATTTATTTAACATAGAACCTCAGCCTGGAATTTATCAAATAATTAATTACTTACGCCGTACAAAATTCTATACGGCAAACTAAATGCCCCAGACCTATATAGATGAGTGGTGTCAGTTATATGAAGTTGACTAATGCCGACGTAAGAACAAACTGTTCGCAGTGCCGCTATTGCACACAATAACATGTGCCCGGACACCTTTTTTTCTGGCTTTCACCATTCTTAACGCATTTTTGAGTATAAATCCTAAGTGCGATTTGCTTGCAGATAAATAAACGACATTGACTCTGAAGTTCTGGATGAGTGTGGTATGTTGTTTAATTAATGTAATTGGTCTATACCCTGTTCACTAACGTTGTAAGCGACAGGTCGAGTGAAAATGAGGAAAACTTCAAGATTCGTTGGTAAGGTGAGATGGTAATGGAAGGCAATGAGAAAAACGTTGTTCGTTGCTTGCGCGCGGAAAAAGGTCTCAACCGTTGTCAGGAATTGAAGGTGGATGATGTACAAAAAATATTAATCTACCTTCCATTACCAATCTCCACCATTTATTGGTTCTACAAGGTAACAATAGATGGCGCTACAGGTATTGAAATTGTAGAATAGTAGTTATTCTTTTTTTTTTTTAAAGCAAAATATATAATGTTGAATAGCTTAACTACAGAACCCTTTTAAGCGCGTCACGCACGTCATTAACAAACGTAAAACAAATTATTTAGTCTTGTTATCATCGAAAACAGGGTTTTACAAAGAAAGAACTTAATGCCATGTGGCATTAATTACCAGTAAAACCATGTGTAAGTGAGATTTTGTGGCAGGGGGGAGGAATTAATTAGTAGATTTATATCGAAAAACATAAATTTTATCAAAAGTACGTACTAAGCTACCCAAAACTGTATATAGAAGAGAAATACTTTTATTATATTAGAGGATATACTTAATGATTCGTTTATTACAATAAGTCTGCATTACACCTATCTATCACTGCAAAAAAGGGGGCCTGTAGATGATTATTGTGCTAAAACATTTTTTTTAAATATTGAAACAGTTATATCACTAAATCTCAACTTAATGGTTTTTCCTAAGCGTAACACCAAGTCAAAATTCATGTTTTAGAACATAAATATTATTCTGTAGTTTGATTACTGGAAGGTAACTCTCAAAGTAACCTGTGCCAAAATCGCTCTTTCTGGCTCTTCACTATTCTCCAATATTTAAATCCTCTGTTTGTGCACATACTCATTTCCTATATAATGATAATCATGCTATAATATGAATATTACTACTATTACTATGGTATAATTTTTTTTCTCCGTGCAGTTTGAGTCATAATAATTAAGCCAGCTAGGGCGTAAGCATGTTGCGCGGGCACAACGCCATTATCGATAAAAACAAATGAGTCATCGAAGGCAGGTGCACGCCGGCGGTGCGGTATACAAAGGTGCTGCGATATTGTTATGTTATGATCATTGTTTGTCAATTGTTGTGTAATTTGTTTTTCATCATTACCCCCCACCTAATACCTGCAAATGAATGCAATGCTAATTTACTACATATATCGAAGAGCAAATAAGTGTTATTACGCATTCGTTCTCAGAATTTCTTTAGTGACATAATGGCTACTCTATTTTAAATAATTATTATTCTTATTTTAATAAATACGTTGTTTTAACTATTTTTTTTTTCAATTTTATGACAATCCCACATAATGACAAAACTAAATACACTATCGATAACGCTTATCGACAACAATAATGCGCATCACTATGCCCGCCCATAAGGCCCCTGAGTGGGAAGAGAGCAAAATACTCACTTCACCGCTCCGACGTTTTATGACGCAAACTGCACGGAGAAAAAAATTATACTGTAATAGAAATTTAATAAGTCGGATTAGGTGAAAACTATACCTGTTCCACATAATCCGCTAGTAGTAAATAAACTTGAATCGTATTTGAATCGTATTCTTGTTAAACGTGAATAGTTCGTTCCTAAAAATATAACCGTAAATAAAATAACCGTTCCTAAGAATATTGAATACTATGCCATCCATAATCCTCGCATACTCTGGATACTGTACGGATTCAAATCTAAAAGTACGTAATCCTAAGTACGTTATCAAATATTTGTATTTTACCTCACTTCAATCACTTCTGAATATTAGTGTTCTGTGTGGTTGCTATAATCTGAAGTTTGATGTAAGACGTGATTTTTGGATACGCGATTGAAATATTTTAACGAAAATATCGGTGTTGTTGCAGTTAATTCATACCGTTATAAAGTATAAGTAATGGAGTCGGAATCTGAAGTTATCAAAGAAAAAATACACACAGAGCCAATACTTAACGACCCGCGGTACATAACCTTACTTAGCGTAATAGTTCTTGGGTTCACTTTGTGTAAGTATCTCCCATATACAAATCATATTTATACTATATATTACATTATTAACCCTAATACAGTTATGAAAATAAAAAGTCTTATTCATTTAATTGAATAAAACCATTATACCATCTGTCAGAACATTAACCAATAACACGTCACAATTTTTTATTTTTTGTAGTGTTTTGGTGGTGTTTTTCACGTCGACGCCACGTACGGCGGTCTGTTCTGTTCACTGGGTTATCAGATTCTGGAAAAACCTTATTATTCGTTAGGCTTGCGTATTCTCAATATAGACCAACTTTCACATCTATGAGGGAAAATGTTGAAGAATACGTCACATCGAATGTAAGTTGTTCATGATCATATTTAGTATAGGTATATGATCTTATAAATTATATATTTATTTTAGCCACCTGATGATAACTGGTCACAGTTGCTCATGTCCATCAATAAGATCAGAAACTACATTGACATGTTGTATGGCAGGAAGAAAGTAACAAACTATATTCTTAACTGTACCTAAAACAAATAAATAAATTAGGCATTTGTTACTGATCATAATCAGGTGACTAATATGTTGATATTTAAATTAATTTTTTCTATAACAGAATACTCTCAGGATTGTGGACTTACCTGGACAAGAGAGACTGCGGAACAAGTTTTTTGATCAGTATAAGAACAGTGCCAAAGCTATAGTTTATGTAGTTGATTCTGTTACTTTCCAGAAGGAAATAAGAGATGTTGCAGAGTGAGTAATTTTATCTTGTTAAATAAAATATATCTCGATTATTACTGGAACTAAATTCTAACTACTCTGAAAGTTCTACAATGTTATTAAATATTTAAATGTTCCCTAAAATCAGACTTAGGAAGATGATCACATTTTAAATGTGATATGAAATTTTTAAACAATAATTGCATAACATGGTAACATTTGTCAATCCAGATATTTGTACACCATTCTACAAGATCCTGTGGTGCAGAGTAACTGTCTGCCGCTGCTTATACTGTGCAATAAACAGGACCAGCCCATGGCTAAAGGAAGTCAAGTTATCAAGAACTTCTTGGAAAAGGAAATGTTAGTATATATTACTGTAAACATAATGTATGAAAGGCAATTTGATTTTTAATAACATTCTAATGAGATGTAATTTTCTTATTCATCAACCCTGGCCCGAAAACTTATTTTTCTAAATTATTAAATTTCTTTAACATTCTATCAATGTGCATCTCTCAACAATTGGTTAAAGTTTAGGTATCCACTTGTCTTAAACCAAATATAACTTGCTACATGTCTATTGTTCATGTTTTAAGAGAAATTACGATTCCTTAAGTATGAATAGTTATGTACATTTGTGATTAAAATCATGATTCAACACATTAAAAAGATTAAAAGATGAATTGCATAAAGAAACATAATCAAAAATGAAGTAGTTACAAGACCATTATTCATGGTGATTATTGTTTCATTTACTGGAATTATTTCTGATGCTAGAAGAATTGGTACATAATTGTGTAACAAAATTAAAGAGCATCTCTTCCAACTTTCAACTATATGCTTAAAGTAATTCAGATTCTTGAATATAATTACTGTAAATCACCTAACTAACTTTATACTCTTTCTGTTTGCAGTAATTTGGTTCGCATTACAAAGTTGAGTCAGCTGCAATCAGTGGACCCATCAGAGACCAACAGCTCTGTATACCTCGGCAAACTCGGCAAAGACTTTGAGTTTTCACATCTCAACTGCCGAGTAGATATTGTTGAGAGCTCAGCTAACACCGGTGATGATGACAATCCTACTGACATCAAAGCTCTTCAAGATTGGATCTCAAAACTTTAGTTGAAAATTTAATTTTACATGTAATCCATAGGTATTATTATTATAAGACTTGAAAGAAAATGGATTTGGTATTTAATAATTGTCTATTTGACATGGTGGCTTCAAGTAAAGACTTGTATTAAATTGTTGTGTATAATCTATAAATTGAATATCATACAAAAGAAATATAGTTTACATTAGACATAAAAACTGTAGGCAATCTAGAAGAATTAAATTTAGATTGAATGTCGGCAAAAATTCATATGCAGTACAGTGTTTACTCTCTTGATCTATATCAATATAAGCCCTATTGATTCTTATCAATGAATGAAAATGCTCTGTGGTTTTGAAGTTTATTAACTGAAATTCTATAACTGTATTGTTTTTCTTTTATTTCCACTATTTTACCATATACACATTCATTAAATAAGTGTTAGGAATGTATCTAAAATGTTTAATTGTAAGGTCAGGTATATCCAATTGGCAAGCGTCGAATTCTTTAACATTTTTAGTGGTGTGTTTTAAAATCATTAGAATTTTAAAATTCGATCCCTCACAAGCGGTTTAGATTCAAAACAGTCTTCTATTATTTTATTGCATTATTTTTTATTTTACGTAAATTAAAAAATATGCTTAGAAAATTTACGTAACATTCATAATTTTTATAATTTGAATCGTAAAATATTTGAAATATACATTTTGAGTTTTATTTACTGATCTTGTTGTTTACAGGTTCTTTAAACGTAGTAGCTTTGTACCGTGATAAAATTAACTTTTTTTTATACTTTAGGCGACTATTTCATGTAACAATTAACGCATGCATACTGCCTATGATCTCCTCGCCCCCTTCCCCCTCCCCGAGCATATCAATAAAATATTCAATTTATGTAACTGGTTCATAAATTTTGAGAAAATGATTATGTATATAGATTTAGCTCTCATAGCTATAAGTGAGTTATTATTAAACATAGATTCCAACAAAACATTACGTTATTCAATTATTGCGTAAATTGTGATGATTCCATAATTATAATTACATAAATTGCGTGTAAACGTGGCGCTAAATTTATCGGTGTGTGTAGTACAGGAACTTGCACTGTAAAATAAAATTATAATGCGTGTGGTGTACTTGATCGTGTGCTTAATAAGATGATTTCCGATATTAATTAAATAATAAAGATGCTTTTTATATATTGTTGCATTTGATAAATTTAATAAAACATTATTTTTATAAATTTGCCTATTTTTATTTTATTGTGAAATATATATGGGAAAAATTATTATTAGGTATGTGTTCAGAACGTCTTCATCTTGAATGACAGTGCCTTTTCGATAATTAATTCGTTAAAAAGTACAAGGAAAGATTTGTAAGGTACTAAATCAGTTCAACCAAAAACAGAGCAGTTATTTTATTCAAAGTTTATTTTACGTACAAAAAGCAATTTGTTAATACATTTTGCTTATGCTACTATTTCGTAAAGGTGCTTTATCATTGAGCAGAAATATTGTTGAATAACATTCGTCAGCGCATGTTAAATTTCATTGTATATAAATAGCCGCTATATGAGTATGCAGGCTACCTGGTGGTAATCGCCGATGTGTTGCCGGCCATGAGGAAAGCCCGCTTATTACTGGCTTTTCAACACTGCAATAGAAACACGGAGTACACTTCACGGTTGAATGTAGAAAGTAGATATAGGTGAAGCTAGAGGGTAAAGAAACCCACCACCATTCAAAAGTATCGTCGAATGAAATCGGTTGAAAGAAACCTCGACGATCACCGACATGTTTGATAATTCACCATAGTCCCGTCTGTAGTTCAGCAGGATAGACCGTATACAGGGGAGGTTAGCTTAGCCTCAAGGGTGGACGGTGTAATCACAATTATAGTAATCTGTGGGTGTAATTGCAGTTAAGTTTTTAACTAGGGAAGAATAGGTACTTACTGTGCTTTTATGTACAGACATCATTTATCAATAAAATGATGCATTCGTATTGTTCTGTAGTGTAATAAGTTTTACTAAATGTTGTGCGTTCACACGTCGCTTGAGAATGTTATTAGTGAAATTCCGTATCGATATTGGGACTATTATAAAACTGTGGAGTGTAACATTGTTGAAAAATATTGTATAATTTTTGATATTCTTATTTTGACTCATATAATTTTTTTAACTATCGACATTTATTTTACCAGATGCCGAAACAAGCTTAACATCGAAAAATGGATAAAAATCCAGTAGTTACAGGTAAAGCTCAGGTAGGAATGCCAATGGTTAAAATATCCATTGTCATAGTATGTAGTGTGATACGCAATTAAAAGGTTTGCAAAAACTGGTTTTAAAGCTAATTAAATAAAAACAGGCCGAAAACTCGTGATTACTGATCGTTGAAAAACCTCTAAGATCGGTGCAGCTTTATCGAAGGACATTGTTAAACCTATTATTTCTTGAACTGCGTGAATAAGACTCACCGAAGTGGGTCTTTTAGCTGCAAAATCGGAAAGAATCTATAGCTCTTCACAACAACCGAAAGAAATGATTAGAATGGACTCTAAGACGTCCATTTTTATTTGAAGAAGATTAGTCCAGTGTGGTAAGGTCCGACGAATCCAACTTTGTAATAAGCAATTTTTTTTTATATAATTTCATAAAACAACAATAATTATGTTATATTGATCTTTTTTCTCAAAAAAAAAATACAAATTTAAAACGAGTATTTTTTCATATTTTCAGGTCTGAATGCCAGGTGTGGTGTTTGTGAGGTGACATGTCGGGTAGGGACATCGTCCCAATTGTGTGGCGCCCACATTTAAATACGAAGGCGGCAACATTAAGAGTTAGAACTACTTTTCTGTCGACAGAGTCGGCGAAATTTTCATTTGCGAAATCATGAAAATGTGCCGATTCCATTGCAATATTTGCATTGAATATTGAAAATTTTTGGCTACACCAACATAGACGACGTAAAATGAGCCAGCAAGACAAATGATCTATGACATAAAACGTCAACTGCCGTGCGGTGGTATATTACATATAGCATAAAGTTTGTACGTAGCATGCCCCAAAGGATTGCACGGTAATAAAAACTAAGAATAGACGCGCTAAATCTAAATCTATCTTTCTATAATAATAATAAAATTCTAACTGATCGCTTTCTGTACATGAACGATATATGAGAAAAAACATTATTACGGGCCTTTATTAACGCAATAGAACCCAAAACAATAGTTGTTAGAATTTTTGTCTGTTTGTTTGTGCGTTTGTTCCCGTTAATCTCAGAAACGGCTAAAACAATTTTGTCCTGGTTTTCACTAATGTATTGCACTAAGTGTCACTTAATACTTCAAGTTTGTTTCATGGCAATCCGTCCATAAATAAAAAAGTTATAAATTAATATATGTATATCTAATTCACAGAACGAGAAAAACCCACAAAAAATACAGATGCTATCTTTAAGCGTAAGGTAGTTTTTCCGGAGCGAAGCGAGGGCATTTGCTAGTATTTAATATATCTATTAATATATGAATGTCAACAACAAAACTAGTTTTATTTTTAGGTCCCAAAAACGTGTAACTCAATAAATTGTTAGATGTTGTAAGACTACCCGTTGTTGACAGCAAACCTGTCCACTGAAGGATTCAAATCTCGTACAAACATTTATGTAACATATAGTTCTTTGATTGTTTTTCTTTAAGCGTTTACTTGTTGTTTCAAAACCATTCTTTCGGTTAAAATATAAGTTATACCACAGTATACCATACGAGAAGGTACTGCAAAAATAGATTAGATGTTATTAAAAGGGATTGACCCCCACGATATCGAAAAAATCGCAAATGCATATTCTGATAATTAACTAACTATTGTACAAAACGGGGTGTTCCTTCCAAGCCATGTCCTCATAAAACGTTTACCAAGAAAAAGAGTTAATGATCAAGGGATGACTCGACGTATTAATTGAGATCAAAACCAATATTGATTACTCTATAGTTATTATGTTATTTTTGCATATTCATATCCCCGATTTATTGACAGGGTACGCATGATATAATTTATCTTTTGTTCATGGGTGTTTAAAAGATACATCGCACATAGTGGCAGCGCCGCGTTGAGCGTAATAAAAAATTGCATCACATGCTGATAATTACATTCTAATATAAACGCCGCCTTAAAAACATATCTAGAGATTTTCTTAGTTTTTGTGTTTTGGTTTGATGTGAGTGGATATGCGTTTCAACTTTGTCTTCAGAAGTATGCACTTGTAGGAGCCTACATACTATATTGGTTCCGTGTGACGTAATTGCCTTGTCAGTGTTAATATGACCAGATTGAGCGAACTGCATAACTGATGTGACGCAATACGACACAACCGCAATCTGTGCGCACCCTAAAGGTAAAGGGTTACTTGTACAATAGAATTACTAATATAATGGGAGATTGGCACCTCTCAATAACACGTACGTGCATCGTAAGCGCAAGGTGCAACTTATGCATATTCATGACTCTGTCATCAATAGTCGTTTTACAATAGCCAACATGCTCATCGTGTTGAAATTATGGCACAATATCTATGCCTGTTCATTGTAGTATAACTTTGTTAATCATATTTATTGTGCGACTGTGAAATATATCTTTCCCATTGCCGGCTATAAGCGTATAAATAATATGTAACAGTTAAGTTGTGAACTAAAATCTTTTAAATTTTACTAAGCAGAAAAAAATAAAGGTAAAATTCGCAATAATTAGACCAACTGAACCTAAACGAATTGCAGAATAGATGTGATGCAATACGACACACATGTATCTAGTTGACAACGACCCTAGTTGCCTGGGTTTTAATTTCCGGTAAGAACAAATATGTAGGTGTTAGATATCTCCATCCAATTTTAAAGTCTAAGATGAATCATATTATTTGTAAGTAAAAGTGCTTCCTAATATCTACCACTCTTTATTGTTATTTGAAACAACTTCTTATGACTATAACTAGTGGTGGTAAGCTTGCTCCACGATAACCATACCAAAAAAATTCTATAGTCAATCTGGCATGAAAAACTTTTTTTTTATGTTAATAGCCGACAAACGAGCAGACGAGCCACCTGATCGTAAGTGGTCACCGTCGTCCATGGACATCAGCAAGACCAAAGGTATCGCTGATGTGTTGTCGGCCAGAAAATGAGAAGAAGGTTAGAAAGAAGGTACTGGCTCTCAAGCCCCCAGCCGGAACACGACGAGTCCTTTGGCGGTTGACTCAAGCAGGAGGGTGGTAGCTAGCCAGGCAGGCTTCACGGAAAGATAATAATACCACTAATAATATTAATCACTTAATAATAATATTGATAATATAATCCATACACGAAGCCCTACCACCAAGCAGGCTGGCTTCTGTCGCCTTTTACGACACCCTGTTCTGCCTGAATAGGATTGGGGGGAATATTCTAGGCCGCCCCAATACGGCTGTAACCTTGCTATATCTACTCTGTTAGGGGAGAAAAAATCTATTTTCGTTGTGATTCTTTTCAGTTACGTGTAACGGTATATACGCTGAAACTTAATAAATGTCTGGGTTCGTTGTTGCATTATTATATTATGCTTACTATATAAAATGAAAAAACATTTTTTTTATGAAATTTCAAGTGTCATTTTTACATTTATACCGAAACGCGACGTAATATAGAACTACTATATTGCTGACAATTTGAAGCGTATTGCATATTGATGCAGCGGTACCATTAGTTCTTTTGCAATATTACGAAACTGAAATTATAATTGAAGCAATTAAACATTAAGTTTCATATGTGTGCATCCAACCCGGATGGGAAATATTTTAACAGCCTAAAGTAACATCTACTTAATTAAGTATAGCACCAGCACTAAATGCATTAACACTAACTTTAGTGTAACTCCTAGAAAAAGTCAAATATTCTTTATTTCGATTCGATGTTAACCAAAGCTCTTGATCATAATGACAATGTAGAGAGGTTCATTATCGCACGCCATCAGGAAATTCGCAGATTAGTGAAAAACTTGAAATTTTGATTAAAGTGAGGGAGCCGCGTCGTTATGACCAACAAGTCATGACATCGTTCACGCCATGTTCCTTAATGGACATGATTTCTCGAATGGACGATAATTCCGCCTCGTGTTGTGTGCCCAATAAAATAATTGAGTGTTCTCGAACGGTTCGCATATATTAAAGTTATGACACGTTACTTGCGAAAATTATTTTTGCTGGCTCGAGTTTTAATGGTTTTACATAATTGTATAATAATTGATATTGCTGATGGCAACAAAACTTAAAGAATTACCTACCGGAACTCGTCAACCTTTCTTTAAATAAGTGAGAAATATTTTTAACGCAAGCAGGCTTTGAACGAAATTAGGATCTTTGAGTCTGCGTATTACACTGCTAATACCACTGATGCATATCTAACGCTAAAATATTAAACGATGAGTTTGTACATTAGGCCATAATCTCAAGAAGAGGAACCTCAGGGTAGCAAATGTTCAGAGTTAAAGATTATGACCGCTAATCTTGCCGACCATAATTAGATGGTTCAGCTTGACATTGCCACAAATTGTCGTGCCTTGCGTGTAAGGCATAATGAAGTGATTTTAAAAGTTATACTAGGACGACCCCATCGGGTATTACGCGAGGAAGGCTCACGAACTATTCTCAATGAATATCTAACAAAACCCAAACTTTTTCCAGATATGGTGGAATTATATGAATTAAAGATTTTTCTTTAAGAAAGAAAAAGGAGTGGTTCCTTAATGATTTATTTTGTGTACATCTATGGTTAAGCTAAACAGAAAACTACTTCACTATTACTTACGATACAGACTTGTAAGCGTTCTATGATCCAAAAATAGCGTAATACAACTTGCTTCCAGTAATTTATCTAAATACAAGTTTATTGTTCGAATTGATATACACAGAGACTTGTGGGAGCAAGGAAATTGATGACGACACGGGAGACGCCACTGACTTTCATCCTTTGTCCGTTTCGTATCTGTGAATGAAACGTGTCGAGTAGTTTAGTCATGACCGCGAGACGCCGGAATTAAGCCTTTTTACCGTGGGAATATTTGGAACAGGCAGGTGTAAGATAATGTGTAAGTAATTTTTGTAACAGGTAAACTTCACATTATTGGCAACAACGGATTGAAAATTCCTAACGTGTATTGCCTTACGAATTTGTTTCCTACCACACAATAAGAAAAAATAAATTATTTGTTAATTTTTAAATAAATTAATAAATATCGCATATGCCAATGTAAGAAAATATCCTGAGGATTCCTACCTACATAAGAATTCTCCATAACGTTCTCGAACAGGCCCGAAATACCAATTCGCACTCGGCTAACGATCATTTTAATACATCAGGGCTCTATGGCATTTCCTTTTTTCTCTTTTTATGCACTTCAAAAATATTAATTGCTATTATTTATTGTTTTTGTGTTCATTTTTGTCACTTGCAAAGTTACAGAAAAACTATAAAGCTGGTTCATCGTTTTGTTGGCATTATATCAGTCAGGTTATCTTAAGGCAATAGTAAATAATAAGATCATTGACGCACAAAAAAGAAATGCGATATCCGCTTATTACCAACTCTCAAAGGATGTAGTTAAAAAATGTTAAAACATTACATTACATTTAGACGACGCGGCCCAGTAAACGTTGACCTAGCCTGCTGAAAGACGGTTCCCGGGTTCCATTCTTGGCTGGTGAAGATATTTATGTGCCAGATTAGTACCGGTATTACACTAGCACCAGTATTAGAATGGATGGTGCAGACCCCAGGAACATAATTCTGACCTGATATAAGTACGACGTTTCACGAGCAGGGGATTTGGCTTCGTTACAAATATGGATAGACTCCAAGTATGGTTTTTTAAATAATTTAGAATAAACTAATAATAGTTACAGGTAACGTATCTAAACATACTTAAAAAGGTGTAAAATTATAAATATAAATGTATACAACATAGCATACTAGCGGCCCCGTCCGATTTTGTTGGGGTTGGGTTATTAATTGTTATTTGATTAGACATGATTAGTTTTACTGATATTTTATATAGCAATCACGTGTTCTCACTACATAGCAATATTCACTAAGATCGGTCAAGCCGTACTTGAATTAACAGAACATACAGACAAAAACTTACAAACTGGTCAAATTGATGTAAAGGAATATTTATCATTAAATTTGACAAAAATGGAATGTACACACAGAGTAACATTACAGATTTATATAGATCAATAAAATGTATAAAGCCTATTATCTGTGCAATAACGTTTTTGCACTACATACCATTTTTCATGAAGATCAGTCAAGCCGTTTTTGAGTTATCTCGAGACATACAGAGAAGCTCAAGAGATTTATATAGTAGTATTTAGTATAGTTTTATTTGTATACATTAGATTAATAGTTTTGCAACAAGTTTACATTAATATCCTTTAACAAACAGTAAATCTAATGAATATTTCAAATAATCAGACTATTTGAAAATCTTCACAATATCACAATTCTTCACATCTTCACAATTTTCTTCACAATTCACAATCTTCACAATTTGTAAAAATATCACTCTTCAGTAGATTCTAATAAACATGGCCCCTAGATTTATCTAACCCTTAAAAAAATTAATAACCAAAACTGCATATAGGCAAATGCTATTTTTAATTTCATATTTTTAAACTGACAAGCCTTTTGGCACCAGCATTGATTGTTGTTTTATAGCCTTCTTCTGTATAATTAATCAGTTAATTACAATTTATAATCAACGCGAATCTTCATTGGGCTCGAGTATAACTTTTTTCTTATTAATTTTATTTAGAACAACAACTACCTTTATCTGCGTCTTAAACAACAGTTAATTATCATTAAGTTTGTGCTCAGGATAATGCAGGTATTTAAATTAAATATTTTATACAATTTTAAATACAAAAAGAAATTCAACGTACAAAGACATCCACTTAAATACATTATGATGCAAAGATTATTCCCTGATGTATTATGATTAATAAAAGCAAAATTACCTACAGATACTAACATAATAATAATAATAAGTTACGATAGGTTTGAACGTTTTCAAGTTACGTGCGCATTAAAATTTAACTATCACTTAATACATATAGTGAAATTCAACATCGTGAGGAAATCTGAATTAGGTCTCCTCCTCAGTAGGTTTCCCTGTGTTGCAGGCGACTTGGTCATATGCAAATACGATTCACAAACACCCAAGAACCCCAGCACAAACATTTATATGTCATTTAAATGTCTGAACCCAGAACCACTCTCTTGGCAGACAGGACTGCTACACACTGGACCATCAAAATTCAAGATCTCCATAATGTTTATACAGGTGCGTAATGACTGACAATCGGCATTTGGCCAGTATAATTGATTTATCCTTTAATTTTTTAACCTTGCACATTAAGATAGAGACTCAAACATAACACATTTGAGTTGTGTTTAATCACATAATAAGTAAAATACATTTCATTGTCTGTTCAGATGATCTACGCCTGAACGAAGACTATATAGTCATACTCGTGAATTAATAAGAGGCAACAGAAATTTATACAAATCTTCCGTCGTCTATTTATATTTTTTAATGAATATGACGTGATTGATAATACGATACGGAAAGATAAATTATTACAACGTGCGACAAAACAGTAGCCTAGCGGCACGAGGCTTTATAGTATGGTAGCAATTCCGTGACGAATCGCTTATTATTTTAATCAAGAAATAATTGAATTCTTTGTTGGCGAGATAAAGAAGTTCCAATGTCGTCAGCGCAGCAAGACGCTAAAATATAATCCCGTTATGTACAGAACAAACGCACCGCACCGTGTGTGGTCGCCGATGGAAGTGAACACAAATTTCAATATTTATCAACAAATGAGAACTCATTGCACCATCCACATATCGAATATGCTTCATCCATTGAATATTCATAGCTTCAATTACTGAATATTCGATTCGTTTTAATTCTTACATTTACTAATTGTGGAACTTGTGTGCCCTGTTTTAAATGTGAGCAAGATTTTATTGGAATAGTTACAGATACTCAAAAAAAACCTATGTTATGAATAAATTGTTTAGTAAACTAAACAAGGTGGACTGACGACCTGATCAAGATAGTGTTTATTAATCCAACGAGCCCTATCAATTCTGGAGTTGAGTTGAGTCTTGAAAGGCTAATGTGATTGACGAATTGATTGAATTTTTTCTCAGTCGTTTACTAATATGATAGGCTAAGCTTTTTATACCTCGTGTGTTAGATATTATTCAACTTGTTGATGTTGTAAAAGATTCTTGAATAGTAATTGTAGCCTTATTTTTACCACTAAATCTTAAAAACTGTGCTACTAAAAACTTCGAGTAAGCGGCGAAACGCCCATTTTCCCTGCAAACTCGTCAAGGGTGCACAATTGACCGATTATATTCAACAAGCGTGGCGGGCCTCGGATGCCCGAACTGGCCCGAGGGCGAGTCTCGCCTTTGTCGGCACGATGACTTGTTGACATTTTGTGGAGCAAATCATCATTCCGCGGCTCCTTTGAGCGGACAACCTATTTTATCTTTATTTGATGAATGTTTTGTTCTATAAATAATTACATTAATTTTGAAAATAGTGTTAACGGGCTAAAGATATCCTATTCATCGGTCTGTAACTTTCACGTCACGTTTGAATAGATATATCCAACAATTAAAATTTTTAGATTAACTATTTTAGTTTTATTTAATACTAGCGACCCGTCCCAATTTAGTTTAAGTCTTAGTATTAATTGTTATTCTTTAGATAGCATCCATGCTAATCTCTAAATGTTATAAAACAAAGTGTATATCGTCATAACTCTAGCATGATATTGTATACTGCCTATGTCAATTTGGAACAATGTTCCTTTAAAATGGTAAAAGATTTTTTCAAATACATGCCATACTTTTTAGGTCTCTGTATAATATTAGTTAAGATATGCACACACAATTTCTAAGAAACTTAAAACTGGATTTACATATTTACACGGGAACTGCTTATTTAATGTCGAAATCTCGAATATAAATACATTCTAAATACTTCGATTACTTATAGTCCGAGTAATACTATTATCATAATACAAATATTAGCTATTATTGTATTTTGTATCCCTTAATCATTCCAAAAGTCAGTTTGATACAATAGAAACTAGTAGAGAATAAAGTAGCGCAGCAGTTGAATTGAGATACAATCTAAATAAAAGAAAATACATCAAGGTATAATAACAACATAGACTACAGAAAAAGAACAATAGACTTAAAACAAGTGTCTCTGCATTGAAAAGTATTGTACAAGTCAACGGTATTCATGAGTTCGTGATAATGTCGGTAACAAGCTGAATTCCTTGGTGCTCGGCGATGGAACCGCCTTCTCTGTAAGGCGACCTCGTGATCACCCACTCATTGGTCGATCTGGTACTGTAAAACAACGATTACGTACGTATTCTCCCTTCACTGTTTTTACTTTACAGAAAATACCATCTTTATTTTACACACATGTTTTTTAACTTTATTACCTAGACATATTTTTGAGAAATACCATGAAAATATGTATATAATTAGTTTATTAAGACTATAAATATTTGTTTAGATAATGATTAAGTTAAATAGACGTAGTGAAGAAAATTTTGTAAAGGGAGATAGATCTTAATTCTTAAAGGATTTATCCCTGCAGCGAAAATAACATATAAGTAGGTACATTTCATTCTAAAAATTCTGAAAATAGTTTATATATCTTAAGCGATAATAATAAAATTTATAGCGGAAGATACATTTGGGTACTTAAATATGTTGCTTGTTTTATAATAAGTTTATGAAAAGATATGAATAAATAAGAATCGATTTATAAGGGAAAAAAATACGTATAGAATATATTACATGAAGATTTTCTTTGTTCCGTATTATCACGTTGGTGAGCATTAAAATTTTATCACGATCAAAAAATCGGCCTGTAGTGTGATTTTCAACGAAAACGATGAGGCTCATAAGAATCGTGTGGACGTGATAATTTCTTATTTACGACATCATAATAAAATGGACTTGGCATTTTCATATCTTTAATCTATGACCGTAAGGAATAAGGATACCGTAATTATGGAGTACGGATTATCTTATTGCCGTTAAAATAAATACATAATACATGAGATTCATATATGTAATAAAATTTAAGAAATAATTTCAAGTATATCTACTTTAATTTGTGGAATCTGGATTTACAGACCAGTTAACCTCGATTTATAAGTTATGTTTGCATCTCTAATCTTCTTATGAATTAAATTGTGTGTTTTGATTTGAACGACCAACTGGAAAGCTTGAGAAAGGTATATTGAATTAAATGAATTATGAATCATTTGTCTACATAATGGGTCGTCGAAACAGAAAGTAATTATTTCTGCAAGCATATCCTGACATGTCATATTATAATTGAAAACTGATACTAATCGAGCACGCGTCGTTGATTGACAACAGATTAATTTGAAACGGCAACCACTTCGCAATATGCGACATGGCCTCGGTGAAAACGATTTGATTTTTATTAATTGAACTGCCAGCCGGGACGCACAAGCCACAAGAACAACCGGACCGTACATCTGCTCTCATTTATTAATACCACTAACAATAAAACATTTGAAACACGTTCTTGCGAATCAATACTCGCGTTCCCTGTATGAATTATTTATATATTTTATTGTCGATTTATCGCCTGTATCGCGGGATGCCGGCGGATGCCGTGCGAGTGCCTCTCGCTTGAAATAATAATCAGGACATAATTTTATTTTTGACAAATAACTGGTCAGCATTGGGTGTAGGCTGGTTTTTACGCAAACGGCTACCACCGCCATCCGCCGCCGCTACCGAACCCGTATTAATATTGTGAAACGATTAATCCGCACCCTGCCTCTGTTGTAAACGATAAGTAGATATTTTTAGGGAAAAAACATAACAAGCCACGGTAGTTATATTATCATTATTATACTAATCATTCATAAGTTCCAAAACTACTTTATTGATCCATTTATAATAAAACTACCACAAATAGTATTTAACTGTTCAATTACAACTTTAGAAACGTTAATTTAATTTTATACACATAATATTTAGATAATGGTTTGAACTTTAATGTCTTCTTTAATTTTTTATTGAATGTTGTTTGAGACTGTTTAAATATAATGATCAAAATCTTGGGGTAATAATGATCAGCAGATGCAGTCGACGTCATTCTAGGAAGCGCGAATATTGTAACATATCCATGTGAATAACATTTTAACATTTCCGTAGTGCGAGACTTACCTACCGTAGTTCAGTTCCGTTTTATTATCATCATAAACAATTTGGTGTTGTTTACCTGTACCCAACAGTTTAGTAAGTTACATCCTTTTAATAATAGATATTAATATAGACAAGATTTTGCTGTTGTTTACCATACCAACAGCATAACTTGTGATAGCATTATATTGATAAATTCTGTGACTTATATCATCGCTCCAAATCTATTGAAGACTAAAACTTATCTTCTAGTCTAGTCTATCTTATTTCTACATTTTACTGTTAGATAATACCAAGATTTTTCATTTCTGTTGGGCTTGTACATATCATAATAATTAACCATAATAAACGACTATCGATCTTGCTGCTGAGATCAAACAATCGGGTCTAAAAGGGGAAGGCAATAAACTTATGAA
Source organism: Megathymus violae (assembly GCA_003671415.1). Lineage (NCBI taxonomy): Eukaryota > Metazoa > Arthropoda > Insecta > Lepidoptera > Hesperiidae > Megathymus > Megathymus violae. Next base: position 3,447,497 of record PDGT01000019.1, read on the forward strand.
TGCCGCAACACTTGCCAACCGTGGCACTAGAAATGCGTACAGTTGCCAAACGAGCAACATTAATACCGGGACAATAAAATTACCGTGCATAATAATACAATAAATAATCACGAAGAATTGAATATTATGATTTAGTAAATTAATATACCCTAATATGAAATCAGTAGTACAAAAATATTCTTTATTTATGCAGGTATAATATTTAGGTTAATATTCGCCATGGGTCAATTTTGATCAAAGCTCGAATGCAAACAGAAATAGAGTTCAGCGTTTATACGCAGATATTATATAATGAAAACTAGTCAAAAATAAATCACTAAAATAAAAATCATTAATGATTGATGTCTTGAAAACCAAGGATGTCACTGGTGTATTTTCAGTATGGATAGAAGCTATGCTCGTCTTTTTACTGCCTTACAAATTTGGCAACCCAAGAACTTAAAAAACATTTCAGGTTTGACTTTAATTGTAAAGTTATTAAGTTAAGTTTAATTGTAAAGTTATTATTAGTTAAACAATCATTAAACCTTACCATAACGGCAAGAGTAGAAAATGGTCGGATGACACCGTCTGACACTAAAACTAGTGTTCAGGGAAAGAGTTTATTATAAAGTCATTTGTGCCTGCTACACTAGGAATCCTAATGATGGGATGGTGTGTGTATTGTAGTCTAATACAGCTACTGTAAAAGATATAGAGCTGCTTATACACGTTTTTTAGTACTCGGAAAATCCTGCTTACTACCAAGGAATTGGACACACAGATATTATCTCCAACACTCTTTACACCCAAGACGTGGATGTTTATAAATGACACTCTGTTATTCGGTCTGATGTGTGTCAGTCGTTACAGTGTGGAAACGCCCAGGTTATAAGTTGTTCATAAGGCACTTGATAGCTTTTTATTATACGGGCGAATACATCATCGTCATATCATACCACAGGCGTGGTGAGCAACCATGAATTTTTTCATTTACGTGCTTACAATGTGAAAAGTGCTTTGTTAGTAAGAAAATAAGGTAATTAGTACAGGCATGACGTAAGGTATTATGTATTACACTAATCAGTCACGTCAGTCGATGTTCAGTCACCGATCATGTGCGTTAAAAAATATATTTACGCAGAACCCGTAGTTGGTATATCAAATATGCTTCAAGCATGTATTACGGTCGCAGCCAGCTAACTTATTATGTAATAATTAGAGTACCAACAAAATTATGTCACTTTTAATACACAGGTTTGTGTACGTCATCTATTTACATGCTATGTTGCCAAGCATTCTTCATCTAATATGAATGAATATAAATATTCCAAGCTTGTAGGAATAGCACGTAAAATTGTATGTACCTATTTTACAAGGATTATACGGTACTTTCCTAATAATTTAGGTGGCTTAGAGATCCTCGTTGCTCCAATTAGAGTTAGTGAAGTAGCCTAATAACTAATTCAAGAGCTAGAATTTACATGTCATCTTAAAGGCTCCAATATAGCTTAACAAAGGCCAAAGCAGGGTAGCCTTTAAGCAGGGTAGCAAGAATTTGGTCACTAGCAGTTTAGCATTTAAAGTTGCATAACTTAGGTGATTTTTTACTATTCGCTTGGAACAAGAGTACTAATTTTAGTAGGAAATTAATATAAGTATTCCTTTGTTTCGATAAGTTGTAATACGCAACTCTTACGATATCATTGGAACACCTCATGCGGCTTTAGGTTCTATAACTTGGACCGTAATTTTCCCCTTCATTGCATCGTAATGCTATAATAGTTTAGTGTTAACAAAGTTCGAGATTCATATTTCTACCCCCTACCGCTATCAGATATTACCATCTATATATATGTAGTTTTTCTCGAAATATTTTGGACTATGATTAGAACCGCTTTTAAGGCAACTTTGTTGTATTGTGATTATCAAAAAATCAGTATTTCTTATCATTTTTCTATATGTGGTTTATCATTAAATTAAATAAATAAAGATTAATATCTCAACATCTCGTATCAGATCGAGACCTAAATACCTCCCGAGTTCTACACGACGCCTAAAAGCGAATCGAGAAGACGAAATTCGATTGGCAACTTGAGTATCGAACGGGTTGACTTAATGAGAGCTCATTGTCAATCGGCTGTCGGGACTCCACGACTTGTATGCAAACTCGATCGGTTATTCCCATTCAGCATGGTAATTCTTGAATCTCAACCAAAACTGTACATAAAATTTTATTTCCTTAAGAAACATATACCGGCGAAGAACTGCCTGGTGATTCTCAAATTTTATAGATCAATATCCCTTTTATTATGCAAATGTCATTATGGTTTATTTAATACCTAAATGAGAAATTCTTCTTTTTACTTAACGATTTTGATTAAAATTTGCTTCTTAAGTTTACCAATATAGTTGCGTTTCCTGAATAAACGCCATTTTACAAATTTTTTTTATAACTATTTATACAAGAACGACATCTCGTAAACTTTTATGGTACTTGTATAATAATTAATGGTTGAGTTTCAGCTTTACATAATTATATAAGCTCAGATTTATAAATATACCTAGTTGGGTAGTTGGGTGGATCTGGCAATCAAAGTATTGAGTTAATGATAATGTATATTAATATAATATATTCTTTATAAGTAAATATATCGACTATACTGAATACCAATTAGTGTTATATTTCCGTTTTTGAAATTGAATATTCGATTATTAATGTGATTTATATAAGTTATCTATAGGTACTACTATATAAATCTGTTGAACTTTTCTCTATGTCTCGAAATGACTCAAAAACAGGTTGACCGATGTTCATGAAAAATAGTATGCAGAGAAAACACGTGATTGCGCTGATGGTAGGCTATATAAAATAAGTCTGTAATATCTCTCTGTCTTTACATTCAATTTTGTTTCGACAAATTGCATGATAAATATTCCTTTTATGGCACACTGACATAAATTTTACCATTTTGAAAATTTTTGTCTGTCTGTCTGTCTGTGTATCTCGAGATAACCCAAAACGGTTTGACCGGTCTCAGTGAAAATTGGTATGCGTTTGCGCAGATCATAGGCTATATAAAATATCAGTAAACCTAATGACGTCTAATGACGGCAAAAAATATGCAATTTTAATAATTATATGTATATAATTAATTAACAATCCAACCAGAACGAAGTCGGACGGGGCCGTTAGTTAATGTATAATATTGTATTGTGAAAAAGATCAAACCGACCACAGGACGAGCACGACGAAGCCCGCTTTATCTGATACGTTACTCTTATTTCATTTTTCACGGACTTGTTCTTTTGTTGATCTAATTATTTACATCCGACGTATAATAAAAGGGTCACGAATTAAATTACTGTGGTTTAACTTATATAATAATATGATCGTAATATAGCGGTAAAAGCTCAACACACTGACGAAATACCTAGTGGATTGTAGAGATACTCGTACGCAACGGAGCTATGTTTATACGCGGAAGTTACGCGGTCCTTGAAACGTTCGCTCATTGTCCTGCTTCTGTATATTTTACAGCACAAGTATAACTGTGTACAAAGGATGTATTTATTTTCTCAAGTAGTGCAGGACCACGATTTGTGCTTGGATGCGTTAGGTTGAGTATTTATTTGTATCAAATAAATGTACAATATTTTAGATAAATGGCTAATAAAGGGATAGCCCAAAAGGAGAACAAATTATCTCATTACAAATTCATATTGTTCGATAACTCACGTGTCATTCTGTGTTAAAGCGCACCTCCGAAACTTATGCGTTTTCAATTTTTAAACGGATTATTCAATCGTTAAATGCCCACTTCCTTTAAAGACAAAAATTTATAGGTTTATCAAACGATATATCGTTTATTGAACAGCCTACGCAAAATTATAAATTGTCAGTGTTAATATATGAACTGATTGTTTATCCCGGCACGAACTGTCAATTTAGCCTTAAAAAGTTGGCAGGCGAGAAATAAGGCGAGGGATACCAGTACGTGGCACCACCGAGCAAATTTATGTGTTTTTCAAGAACTGGCGCGGCTGTGGATCATTTGTGGAGGCAGTTAAAGTTCCATATTCCTTTTATTTTAGAAAAAAAAACAAATGCACAAGGAACGGATCTGTTTTTAAATGTTTTGCAGACTTTTTGAATTCGAAGCTCTAGGTTCTTCGTTCGTTTCAAAAAGTTAAATTTTAATTCATTATCATTTAGGTAGCTAACATTTGTTATAAAGATATCAATATAAATTTATAGACTTTATTATTTTAGTACCGCCGTAGATTTACATATATTTAGTTGTGGTGGAGAAGAATCGACGAAATGAATTCTTCCCAAAACAATAATTATGTATTTCCAAAATTTTCACCTATAGCAACATTTAATTTAAAGAGTGCGTGTTGTTTGAACATCTCGGGTAAATTTTGTTTCAACTTTGGGATAATATTTTAAAACCGTACACCAGGTCACACATAACATGCTGCACCTACCGTTGGCTTAGGTAAGGCAGGCAAGCGGTATGAGAACGGAATCAGATAATGTTTATTGATTATGTATACCCCCTTTCTGTATGTACAAACAACAAAAAATATAACGAATACTTGTTCAATTGTTACCATCTCCATTAAATCTAAATTTGTGGGTCCATAAGTTCTTGTTGTATAAATCGGATAAAATCTGTGGTTTTTATCAAAGCCAACCGTTTTACAAATGTGGCTGACAGATTGCGGTATGTGCGGTGCCTGCGAAATTGCCGCTGAGTATTTTAATTAATGCCACACCGGGGGCACATAAATTTTCAATTCATTTTGCTGATTAAGGTTGCTGCGCTCCGCATTATCAGTGAAGTTTCGCAGATCGTCGTCGTACACGGCCTTTTGTGAGCTTACTTTTGCTTTTACGTTATTTTGTACTTACTATACTGGTAACTGGATCACCGCAGTCCATAGGAAAAACAGAAATTTACATTTTCAATTAAGATAAAATTCGTAAAGTTTTTTAATTCACATTGCTAAAATGTCTAAGTTTATTATAAAAAAAACTATTGCATATTATTAAATAATTAAGGTATTTTAAATAACCCAAAAGTGTACAGATTTAGTACGCAAGTACAATAACATATACGTTATTGTGCAAATATATTTATTAATATAATTAATAAAATTTATTAATATTTCGAAACATTATTTTTATCTAACATTGCCTAGTTAAGCATTTTAGTTTTAACAATTTTTTTTTAATGTTAATAGCCGACAAACGAGCAGGCAAGCCACCTGATGGTAAATGGTCACTGTCGCCCATGGACATCAGCAACACTAAAGGTACCACCGATGCGTTGTCGGCCAGGAAATGAAAAGAAGGTAAGAAAGAAAGTACTGGCTCGCAAGCCCCCAGCCGGAACACGACGAGTCGTTTGGCGGCTGACTCAAGCAGGAGGGTGGTAGCTAGCCAGGCAGGCTTCACGTAAAGATAATAATACTAGTAATAATATTAATGACTTCATAATAATACTGTTGATATAATCCTAACGCGAAGCCCTACCACCAAGCAAGCTGGTTTCAGTCGCCTCTTACGACACCCTGTTCTGCCAGCATGGGATTGGGGGAAGTATTCTAGGCCGCCCCAATACGGCACTTATAATTTATATTTTTTATAAACTTGAATAACTTTAAGATTTCAATAACAGTTATAATCTTTAAAATGTTCGAACAAAATATTTTATCAGAGAATGTTCATGCACTAATAAATCTGTCGTGTTCAACCCGCAAGAGCCGCGATGCCGGCGGAGCGGAGCGGAAAGGCAGCGCGTGCTCACCACGAATCTGCTCTTCGTGGCGACGCGTGCATTATTCAATACAGCATTATCAATAAATTAATGGCCACATTCGGTCCTCGTCGCACATACTAATGGCGACACGCGGCGTGCCGCTTTTTGCGCCGCCGTCTTCCATTCAGCTCTCCATTGATACGGCACACGCAAAAAGCAGTTCGCCCTCCTGTTTATGCCACTAACAAATATTGCCACTTTTTATCACTCGCGACAAGGACGTGATCGGTTTCTGTTTCGATGAGGCGAAGGAATTTTTAATCGCTTTGCCGATACGTAGGACGCTCAGTTAATTGTTTATACGGTAAGACGTACCTTCAGGATGATAAAAATAAACGATGGAAGAGTGCGTGGATAAAGAAAATCTGAGATGATTTGTACATAAAGAATCCAAGTATGACTCTAATGTTGTTAATTTTCTCAGGTGAACTCACTCAAGTATAAGGCTTTATTCACTTTAATAAGCAAGTTTTATATTACTAAAACTAAACCCATATTATCTTTACAACCCGTAACTGTACCAATGACCAATTTCCAAAATGGTAGATAAATACGCGTGAAAAACGTGTGTAACGCCAAATAAGTGTTTTATATTTTGCTTAAAAAAACAAAAAACAAACAACTTTTATAAAACACGTTGTACTTAATAATTTGATGACTGGACAAATTTATGGCACGTCATAAAAATAAAAAGTGTAAGTAAAATAAAAAAAATTGCTCCTAATCTTTGAATCACGTCTTATATTGCACTTTAAAAACGCTTATTACTCTCTTCACATAAATTGAAAAATTTTAACTTTGCCATTTTTAACTGGAATTAGGTACTGTTGTAATTGCACACTTCTGTACTGTTATGCTAGGCGCAAGTCTTTCTTAGATTAGTATATATATATCATTTATCATCTAAAATATTAGCGGTTACGGGGTGTAAGGTTCTCCATCTAGCCTTGAGTCCACGCCAACCTCCCTTGCTCGTGGTGCACCCTGCTGAATAACGGTCGAGGCTATGGCAAATGGTCGCCGGGCGCTGTACCAGCCAGTTCAATTACGACGGTGCTTATTTAACATTAATTTGGTGGTAAGATATTTTACACGCCCGGCTAGCTAACACTTTCCTTCGAGAATTGACCGTGAAATGTTTTATACGTGATTCGGTCGCAGCGTCCGAGAGCCAGTAATAATGAAGGTTTCGCTTCTGTTTCGGTCGGCAAGACTTCACTGATGGATTTGGTATTCCTGAGGTATATGGGCGACGGTGACAGCTTACCATCAGACGACTCCTCTACTCCTTTGTCGACTAGTTATATAAAAAAGAAGCATTAGCATTTGCTTAATTAACTCATCAGTTTACCTAGTTTTTAATACTTTCTGTTGCAAAATGAAATTCACTTAAATACTGTCTATATTAACATGGAAAATGGTAACATTACGCAATAAAGTTACCATAACTACACACTTAAATTTTATTAAACGTTCGAAGCGGATGCGCAGTATCACAAAAAGTTTACTGTGGTTACCGAAAGCGAACTGGTATGAACGGGAAGTTGAGACAGAAATTCGGCAAAAAGTGTCGGTAAGGCCGAGGACTCACGGTGCGGACACGTGTCTCATTAAGTCATGTTATTATTCAGGCGAAGCCGCCATGTTGTTTTATGTCCAATTTACGGGTCGTGTGTAACAGATGAGTGAAGCGCACGCGCAGGCGTATGGACAAAACTGCATTTCATTATGAATTTTTCCATTGTTCAAGCTAAGAGTTAAAGTAACTAAGGGACATTGCTTGCCTTGCCTGGCCTCGAATTATTGCGGCACATTTTGCTCCGATATTCCACTACTAAGTTCACATTTTCGCTCGAAATGGATGGAGTTCTTTAGAAGTTTAGTTATTTTATTCAACGATATATACGCCTTACTTATACTCAAAAGAATTCGTTGAATTATTACGGGAGTTAGGCTCAAATGAAGGCAATAATACATTGTTATTTCATTTGACGTTTATACAATGAAAAAATTCTCGTAAGTAACGGGTTATCTCTAATTGAATTCAGCGGTAGCCAGCGAATTATATCAATAAGAAAGGGCAGACTGCGGCGCCGCAGCAAATTGCACCTACCCAACGTTTTCCTTTTATGTTTCCAGCACCCGACGACGCCCATTGGTCCACTTTAATGAGCTCCGATCAATGGGCGTAATTATTTCTTGTCTTATTCTTTGTTGGCGACGCGAGCGCGCTGTCAACTCATATGGTAAGCCTGCGGTCCCGATTCGCATAGGCATTTTATGGCCAGTTTTTGGTGAATATCCGTATAAGATAAGATAGTGTCTTCCAATTACCGAGCCGTCTGTATGGAGAGGATTCTGTTGTCGAACAATGAATGTTATTCATTGTAGAAGACTAGCCCCCGCCGACTGCCGTATATGTGCCCATCTGTTTTCATGCCACTTTAATGAGATACCCGCGTAGCCCACCTAGGAATTTATTATCTTTTTAAAGAACCACACTCCTCTTTTGCAGTCTCCTTTTCAATTGTAACGTCGTATTGCATCTTATAAGTATTATTTAAGCTTTTTGTTGATATTTCAAGGTTTTCGAATGTATTCATGAGTGTTCTTTTTTTTAATAGTTATTACGAAACAGATAAATTTAAAAATAATGGATTAAGGCAGACGCTCATTGTATATCTAAGCTTAAGCTCATATCAAAAATTGATTGTCTAATATAGTCACAATAATGTGCCGCGTATTACAGGATATACATAGCGTAGCTAAAATAATTAATGGATTATAATTTGTCTGAGGGTTTAACAATCAATATTAAATTGATTGAATGATCGTCTATATAGTTCTCATTTGCCGTAATGCGGAAATTGGGCAGACGGGCTACGCGATGGTAACAATGTACACACGTATACACGTAACATAAACGCCGGTCAAGATACAAAAGGAGATCCGCATGTCAAATGATTCGCTAACACTGAAATTAAATCCCTTATAAATATTGATCGATTGATATTAACAGACTAGAAGCCAAGTAAACATCTTTACCACCAAGCAAAAATTGTGTCGTGATACAGTTGGGTGGTACACAGCGTAATTTCCAATAGAAGGAGCTTGGTGCCATTGCTTCGTCCTTTGTTCATCAGACCGCATTATGAGCAGAGGATGTCGGACTGAACTCAACATTGTTACTTATTGCTGGTGAATAACACCTCTTAATATAATCCGGAAAGAATCGAAGTCCCATTGGATCACAAACATCTTGTTATGATTAGGAACTAAGTTAGAAACTTTCTTCTACAAATTTAAAAACATTCCCAGCTCCAAACCATGACCAATATAGCAGAAACATCATTATCCTATCAAATAGAATAGTGCCTTAGTGCCTTACAGCTATAACAGAGTCAGATAATTTTCTTTCTCTCAGTTTTTGATCTGAGAATCGATGAATAAATGACATTAATTACGGCACTTGCAGTTATAATCGTAGAGTTGAGTTGCTGCATCATCGGCGATATTTGTTTTTATATAACTTTGTAGTCAGAGCATCCATTGAACTAGTACGTTTTCTAACATTTTAGCTTAACAATAACATGTGAGCCTATGCTAAGTTGAAATTTATTTAAAGCTTTCCTCATGATCAACTAACTAATGTCGACTTTTCCGTAAAAGCTAATTTCGTAATATCTACAAAATTTTAATTTTACTAGTAACATTTGGCTCATAATTTGTTATTTCTTATTTTCAAAAGATATTTTATATAAGACATTTTACTTCATTTTTAAATATTGTACTATATTTTTTTTACATTATAACTAAATTATAATTATATACTATAATTATACTATAACTAAATTATAATTGTATAAATTTGCAATAAAAGATTGAAATTTTTGTTTTATATGCATACGCAACTAATTTATGTAGCGTACATGATATATTGGAAAAAAATATTTTAATAGTTCATGTAGGTCCATAGAATACATTGTTTACTTTGTGTATTGTTTTTCTGGTTCATAAAAATATAGTTGAATAAGTAATCTAGATTTATTCCAAATGAAAGTTCTTGCTCAAGTTGTCATGATGAATAAAAAAAAATATAACAGACTATACTTTCAAGCACGCGTACCTCCTTAATTGACACATGTCATGTTGATAAGTTACTCTTTGGAGGGCCAAACTATCATGTATTTTTGTTCAAAATGGTATTTTGTGATTCGCCTCATATTTCTTATTTTTGATTTCACTGGTATATGGAAAAAATCTTCTTAGATTAAAAGATATAAAAGAACGATTACGTTTCTTAGTCACATGTAACGTTTACTAGTTGACATAATATATGTAAGGAACACTTCTCTCTTTTCAGGTACTAAATCTGATCAATTCTTAAAAGACAACAATAACTTAAAAGACACATGTTTTTAAAAACGGTAATGCATACCGCAATGCAAATATCAAGAATATATCGATTACAAATTATAGTTATCACAATATGTACTAAAAGTTACACGAAAGTAGCCGGAAGGTCCCGAGAAGATCTAATATTCAAACGCTTGTCTCACGGTCCTTATGACTGCAGTTAAGCATGATTTTTTAGTTTTGTAGCTTGCTTGACATCTTGGCACCAAGAGCATTCCATAGCCCAGTTGGTAGTAACCCTGCCTGCCGACCGGGGGGGACGGGTTCGATTCCCTGCCGAAACAGACATTTATGTGACAGATAAATGTTTATTCTCTGGTCATGGGTGTTTGTAATGTCATATTTGTGTTTGTCCATGCCACTCGCAACACATGGAATCCTAGTGCGGGGGTGTGAGTGTGTAAACGTTTAAAAAAAATGAGGATGAGTTCCCAATTTACTGTATTTACAGTTGTAGGAATAGCTTAAATTTCGTGTATAAAAACTTAAGATGTGCAAAGGGAGTGTCGCTGGACATACAGCAAGCGTTTTATGTCGGCGCTCCATAATCAGCACCTTCACGTCCGCTCACTCATTACGTTTAATTTCTTAATCGTGCTCTTAATTGAAATGTTGAGCTGCTACGATAACGGATGCACTCGTTAATGCCCGTGTCGGATTATGCTAAGTCTTTTTTTTTCTTTTTCCCTTTCGACAATTCCAGTAGCCGTAATGACATCGACGTACACGTTTGTAAATTACGCTGTCTTAAACGCTTTAGACCGTAAAATAAGGCGCCTAAGTTTGTATAATTTAAAAATATACCTATAGATTTACGTATATAGATAATAAAAATAATAGGCACTTACATGTTATAAATATGTAGGAACCTATTATTTATTATTAACAAAAGTTAACGAAAGACAGTAACATTTTTACTTGGATAACATGTCTGCTTGCTTATTTAACGTTGTTGTCAGACCAGTGGTCTTTATCTATTGGCTATATAATTCGTTTAAGAGCAGTTCATAGCAAAGGTGTGGTACTTAAGAAGGACCTGGTAAAAAGAACATTGATCGATTGATTGATTATTATTGTAGTCACTCCCATAATACTTATTCTTCGGTGCCAGTGAGATTGATAGAGTCCCTTAAATGTTTACTTTCTTACTTTAGTGTTTCAGCAGAGTGAATTGACATTGATGAGATCGTAGAAATACGTTGCTTTACTTGTTGTACTATAAATGCCACCGTAGCGTGCTTGTAAAGAGCTACAAGTCAAGTATAATAACTACTTATGAAGAAAAGTTATCCAAAGTAGAGACAGTGTCTTAATAAAAAGCCTGATGAGCTGATATTTCAAAAAAAAGCTCCTAGTCACTGGATTTCGAAAGTGTAGAGGCTACTGGATTAATGTTAATCAGAGAAGACATATGTTAAAAAGTGGACTTCGAACAGCTGACTGAACTTTTTTAGTATTGAAAAAAAAATTCAGCACGAAAAATAATGACCACACAAAGCGATTATATAAAGCGAAATAAGATCTTTGCCGCTGCAATCAGAAGTCTTATTATTAAACAACAATTAATCAAGTAATGTCATAAGTAATCAGAGGCCAATCAAGAATCTCAATTTATTTTGCTTTAGTATATGAAAGATCTGTTATTGTATAATATAATAAAGTGTTGTAAAATGCTAAAGTCTTAAAATATAAATTATTATATTTATGTCATCGTAATATTTATGTAATAACTTTGGTAATTATGAGAATTTCGTAGGTTTCTATATAAACTAATTTCGATATATTTTTATAGTAAAGCTAAATTACATAACGTGTGTTAATTCAATGTTTGATACCAGCATGGAAATTCTCCAATTCGATACGTGGAAAATGATTGCTGAATCCGCGGTGAGACCGTCATAATGATAAGAACTATGGTTTAATTATGCGTAAAAATATTTTAAATATAATAAATGATATTTTTTAGAAAAATTTAAACGCAACAAATTGTTATATGATATTATTATAACGGTCTCATGGAAAAATCTATGGCAATTTCAATGTATGATTTTCGAGAATCACCACGCAGCAAATGAAAACTTTACCGACGCCGACAGAGACCGTTATACAGGACCATTATACATTGATCATATTTGTTTCCTTAAAATTTCAGCCCCTGGTCATGTGATACAAGCTGGGTATAGTAAATTAACCAGAACCAGGTATCATAAAGTAAGAATTAAAAAATGTTTTTTTTTTCTGTTCTTTGTGCAGCCATTTTATTTTAAGAACGGAAGACAGTACATAACACTAGACCGAATAAAATAGTGTAGTGCTTCTATTTTATAAATTTCTCCTAGGCAATATTTATTATTTCCGTTTGCCTGATGCATTTACTATTGTTAAGTGCCTCAAAAAACATTTAAATCCTCAGGAATAAAATGTATAAAACCACAATAATCACCAAATTTGTTCGATCCTCGTACGTTAACCGGGTCAGGCCTTACAAGATTCGGGGGTCACGCACGCCGAATATCGTCTCTCTTTGAGCAAGACAGTCCCATTTTTCAAGCATATGTCCCGCATTCCCAAAATACAAAAAAAAAATTTACCAGATAGCAAAACTTATCGCCGCGTTATAATTGTGTGATTTATGAGTATGTAGTTGATTTATTAAACTAAAATTACTTATCAGGCAAATAAAAAACCTAGTACAATAGACTAGGACCTGTGAATTCACACAGATAGCCGCTTTAGCCTTTCAAAGTGAGCTCTCTTAATTAGTTTCAAATTCTACGCTAGATGAGAATCTCAAAAAACACTATTTTTATTATGTACATCAAATAAATCATAAATTCAATTGAAAACACCTTTTTTAAATTCCCCAATCATTGCCACTAAAAGTGATCAATAAAGTGCAGATTAAAATTTATACTCAAAAGTATATGTAAAGTATGTGGACCATGTCGTCAGAAACGAATGTGGGTGACAGAGAATAATTAAAGTTAAATGTGTTCTTAACTTTAAAGCCCTGGAGCGGTCGCCCACGCGCCGTCCGACTTAAGGATTAAATGGACCGAGCAATCATTGAATAGCATACAGGCATTAATTTATCCTCGATTTGTAAAAGCTTTTAACAAAGAATTATTATTGCTATTCAGAGCTAATAACCATGTTGACTGAAGACTAAAATAGAATGATCTTTAATCGCCTGCCGCATGTTGCAGTGCGGGATTATTTTATCAGAAAATAATAAAGTGTACTTGATGTCGTGACATTGTAATCCTGTGGATTATTATAAACGGCAATTCCCAATTTTATAACTGGTAGAATGCTTCTCCAGCATGATTCCAGAAACTAGAATGTTTCTTCTGTAGTACGGGCTAACACGCTGTAGGTAGGTAGCTATTCGAGTACATTTAGAATATTTACGAGTATATTTGCTTTTCTTTTACAAAACAATACCTATTCAAAGTGCAGTCGTTCGGATAGTTCATTGAAATGTAAACACTTTCCATTTATGGAATATCTTACTTTTTATTTAAAAATAAGACAATGCAGATTTTTGACTTTATTCAATTATTAAAAAAGGAATAGATGGGATAGAGATATTGAAGTATAATTTATATATTTTTTAATGTAATTAATCGACAAACGAGCGGACGAGTCACCTGATGGTAAGTGGTCACCGTCGCCGATAGACTATAGTAACCGGACTATAATAAAGCGGAGAACCCGCATAATTACTGTAATACGAAACATTTCACGGTCCATCTTAGAAGGAGGGTGGTAGCTAGCCAGTCTGGCAAAATACCCTACAACCAGGTATTTATCGTCGAAATTAAACTGGGCGGTACAAAGCCCAGCGACCTTCTATAGGAGGAACCGTTTGCCAATAGCCTCGGCCGTTGATCAGCAGGGCGCACCACGAGCAGAGGAGGTTGACTTGGACTCAAGGATAGATGGGAGCCTCTCATAACACTAAGTTAATGTTATATTATTATTATTATGTAGAATAGGAAAATAACCGCGCATTTTATACAAAAAATGAATAATGATAAATTTAAGAGCGGAACTCTATGCACGAATTAATAGGTAATTAATTTTTAACACACAATAAAAGGTAGGTTCTCTATTTGTTCCGTATATAGTGGCGAAATTGTTATATGAAAGATTTTTATTATTCTTAAAGTAAATAATCTTCATATTTATTTATAAATTTATCAGTACGTTTTACTATATAACATTCATACAAATCTATAGTATATATAATAATTATCATTTTTTTATGAGTCATATGGAGATTGTGTCTGGATGGTAAGTAATATTTTGCTCTCGGTTAGTGATTTTTTTAAATTACAATACAAAAAAAAAGAGGCAAACAATTTCGTATCTATAGGTAACAAAATGCCCTAAAAAGATCCACCGTGAACTCCATAAATTTTTCAGTTTAAGATTAACGAATAATAATTTTATAGACGACGCAGGTTTTCTAATATACTTTACATAGATATAGTAAGTGTAGGCTGTCATTCTCGGTAGAAGAATGACCCAGCGGAGTCACGGGTGAGCGGCGCGCGGTTCCGGCGGCAATTCCATTGTTCTACCGCTAATTGAATCGATGCCACTGATAGATTGCGTGCCGTTAACCAATCTGCTGCACCGTGTCGTGAATGTCTGGTTAAAACGCTAATAAAATAAAAAAAGAAAACATCAAGCAAAAAGAAATATATCTAAAACAATTTTTTTTAAGAGCCATGTGTCATGAGCCATGAGCCAAGAAAATATCGTTGAAGGTAAGTTATTGTTTGGTTAATATATATAAATGTGTAAATTCTATTGACTTGGAAATAATTAATATAATAATCTATCAAATTCTTTTTATACGTACCTATTTAAAATTTAATTTTCTAGGCGATAAAATTATACTAATTTTGCAAGTAACGTTAACTAGACCCTTGACGTTAAGATGTTACTTACTTACTTCTGATAATACCTACTTCTTCACGCGTACGTAAACGTTAAACCCACCTACGCTTTAAAATATACAATGAATAATTTGATCATAATTTATAACTACACATTTTTTGTTGTGTATATAAATAAAATAATAATATTATAATAATTTTTTTATTAAAAAAAACAATTTTTTAATGTACAATGAAAATACTATAAAAAGTTATATTTTATGCAATCAGCACTTGTAATTATTTATTAATATAAAGTTATGTAAAAATAATTTAATTTATCAAAAGTTTGCATGCGCACTAAAGTTAACCATTGATCAGTTGAGGTGACCGCAGCCATTGTAGCACCAGACACGTCGCTCCAGATCGTTAGCTTGCCGGACAATAGGCATATCGAATCTGTTGCGGAGCACACGCGCGTGACCTTCGTGATTAAATGTGTCAAACGGGTCAGAACCAACTTCTTGAACCCAGTCAACAAGTTGGTTCCAAAGTTGTATTTTTATATGTCCATGACAACCGCAACACAGAGAATTTTAGTGCGAGCTTGTGAGTGTGAACGATTATTATTATTTCTTAATCCTTCAGGTGAATGTTATGGAGAATGTGAATGTTCTCATTTTCTTCTTTCATTTTCAATTTTCAACATCATCACTGTCCCATTTGTATTGGGTTCGCGTCGTCTCTCACAATGTGAGGGTTATACACCATACTACTATAGTACATATGCCGTCAAGTGCGATTTGGCAGACTTTACATACCTTTAGAACATTACGGAGGGCTTTCAGGTATGCGCGTATCCTCAGGATGTTTTCCTTCACCGAAGCAATTAATAATTAATTTGTTCCTTTTTGTTTTAACAATTAGTGGTTTTGTTATTCCGGTGCATTTTGATTAAAATTCGGTTCGCCACTATAATAATGTAATGACTGAATAACAATCAATATAACTCTCCATATTCTTGAGGGTCACGTTGTTATAATGAAAAAAAGTGTCCTAAAGATGTGTTTGTAATGGTCCTTAATCAGCAAAAATTATGTTCATAATAGTCGAGAATGAATTTTAATAAATGCACAGTGTAGAAAATGGCCGTAAATGGCAAAACACGGTATTTTTTATTTCATGTACTTATATAAATAATGCTGATAATACGTAATAAACATCTGTTTCAACACGCTTCTAATCGAAAGACGAGGATGCTATATTAATGCATAATGAAAGAAATAGAAGGTTTGATAGAGGTTGCCTCAGGCAAACCCTTCCGAGATGTCGCGTTCGTTATAAAAACCGTGCACATAAACCGGGAAATAATGTAATTATATAGCAGTTATAAGTAATGATCGATGATATTCGAAATAAGCAACGATATTTCGATATCGATATCGATATCGTTAATATCTTTTTATTTAATACATATTAGTAAGTATTAGTTTTATCATGATTCAAACATTTATTTAATCATTAATCAGTTGTTATTACCGAAAGCACTAAGATTTCTTTTGGCCTTCTAAAAATACATATGAATTTTGATATCGTTTTCAATGTTTTCAATAATTTCATACGGAAGCCCTTTATCTCGATGATAAATAAACGATAATTATTTATACAGAGGTTCTAATTAGTTCTGAAAAAAAAAACTTATTTGTATTATTTAACTGACACATTCGTTTAATTCTGCAAAAATGTGGAACGTATGTATTGCGTTTAACCATCTAATGCTATCCCCACTTACCATCAGGTAAAAGTAAAACATTTATAAAAAACAAATACCTACTTAAAAAAACTATGATAACAATACAAATGTTTCACTTACTTATCTCGACCATGAAATGTATGAAAATGAAGCGGATATAATACTTGTACAAATTTAACACTTGTTCTATTAGCTTATCGAAATATGCCTGTGATTCAAGATTAAACAGCGTAATAATTCAGTATTCCAATTATAATCTAAGCCAATAAATATGAAATAATATTCCAATTATAATCACATGACACAAGATCAATAATTATTAATACCTTCAGGCGTAAATAAATGAGAGCGTTGGCTGGTCTTCAGAGCCTTTGTGGCGAGCCGCCTGCAATAGCGCGCCTATTCATTATGTTTAATACCACAATTTCGAGAAGTAATTACCACACTAATTAGCACGTGTTCCTCCAGCCAAGATCTCAATTGACCTCACTTCTAATTTTTCTTTTGCGCCTGCAGCGTTGATTAAGTATTGTACGCTGAAATTACATATTGAGCCATTTATGATTGTTATAACGGAGAACATTTGATCGTTTAGTTGGTACTCGTTACTGTGTTTATGTTTGTGTAAATCAACTCGGAAATACGGACATTACGTTTTCATATTCAAGGTTTTGTTTTCAAATAAAAACAAATGTTTTCGTACGAACTACTTATTATTCTATTATCGGCCACTGTGAGTACTGCTCAACTAAAATTTAAACCAAAGTTTTAAATTATAGTGCATTTTATTGAAATCCACACATAAATCATTAATGAGCTAATTTCTACCAGTAAACTGGCGAGGTAAGAAATTGAATATGAAATCTTATCAAGACCATAATATACTGAAATATCTAAAGACAAGAGTACTGTTACATCACATATAATTTTAAACTTATATCGTTGCGGACAATATACATTTAACCGTAGCGGATACTCCCGATTTTTATATTTTTCATCCACCTGCGCCTGCGATAACGGGGAGGAACTCTTGTCGGCTCATACTTGAGAGGCAATGATGACAGATGAACCTATAAAATATTGCAATCCGAATACTCCTTAAAGTAAAAATATTGCATTACACGTTGAAAATATGGTAAAAAATGCAATATAATAATTAACAACAGTGCACACTGTGCGTGTGTACATTTTTTATTTCAACTTTGGAATTCGTTTTTTAGAGTACATACAGGATTTTTTTCCATGAGGTCAATGACGGAAATACGTTCGTAAAAACAGTTACAAGCAGTTAAAGTTACATTAAAATAATATTCGGTCGCGTAATCCACGAGTTAAAAGCACTTAATGCGCCAAAATTCCCAGTTTAAGGTGCGGCTAAGTGCTGCCGCAAACGGTCCTCGTAAATCTTTTACTTGACATACGACTTCCACTGTATTATGTAAGATCTTACGCATGAACACTAAGTAGATAGATATGTATTTCAATACCATAAGAGTCCTGATAAATGCCAATAAGCTACAACGTTACTAAAACATTATTTTCTAATGTCACATTGTAGGCAAATAACCTCTTCAAAAATTACCACGCTTCAAGCACATTTAAGGTGTCAATAGGTAAAACGAAACTGTTATAATTTTGTCTACGTCTGTCTGTCCGTCAGTTCTTCTGATCCGTATGTCACAGTCATTTTGCTTGAAGATTATTGGCACGGTATAAACAAAATTTGAAAAATAAATGTATTATATCCTGTACAATAAAGTAAAATTAAAAATAAAACGCTTGATTAGTGGTAACACTTCGTGCAATGTAAAATAATTCAGCGTATGTTAGGCACGTAGGGTCAGGGTATAAATGTTCCTTCAAAAATGTATCAGAGATTGGAATCTAATATTTTTATTAAAGACAATCAATAGTGCGATAACATACATACCAAACGTGCAATAAGTGCAAACACATACGGTTTGCATTCAGTTAATTGGACACGCATTTAACATGTATTAATGCTGATTTTGATGAGTGAAATGGAACCCCTTATTGTGACTTTCTACTATACAACAATAGATGGCGCCACCATTTTCTAAATACATTCAAATTCTAAACATGTAGGAAGGATGATCTCTAGACGCGTTCAGGATCACCTAGCTTACAATAAGAACTCATTTTATAATGTCACTAGCTTCTTTGGTATCAGAATGTAAAATTGGTAAAGGTAATCTATCTATCACCGTGCTGAAGTCAATTACTAGACATAGGACTAGCTTAATTGACGACAACCCAACGATGCAAGACTTTTTGAATCCAACAGCTTCTCGCTAAACAAGTAAAACTTTAACATTAATAAGGTACTCGTAATTAATGTACCTTGTTTTTTTTACTGTGGTTGGTAACTACGATTGCGTAATGTAATCTTGCAAAATGTTAAAAACCTTGCATTGGAATGAAATAATAAGCTGAAGAATATAGTGTATTGACTTTTTAATGTCCAATTATGCATTTCCGCATGCATGCATAAAAGTGAGGAAAATTGTGGAGAAAAATAATTAATTACTTTGTTGTTTATTCCAAACGGCAGCTGGACTGATTTTAGCTAGTACTACTCTGGAGGTTTTTGTTTTCGCTTTTTATTTTCGTAAGGCTAATTCAATTTCTGGTCAAAATTTCACTCGTATTCTTCTATAAGTGAAAATTTTGCAAGCACTGTTAACTGCTACAAGGAACTTAGAAACCATCTCCATCAATAATTTTGTAATATCACTATCGCTTACTTATCGTATTTTATATAACGGCAAACATAAAACATTGTAAATGTAACATATACTCACGATTTTTATATTTAAACGCGCTCTCTTCCAGCCAGTTAGCTATGTACATGAATTATGGGTACACATACGTAGGACTCACTAACGTAAGGTCCGCGCCCCCAGCAAAACAGAAAAAACACCAAATTTTTTTTTGTCTTACGACAATTTTCAGAGTATTTTTAGAAGATTCTAGAAAGAATAAAATACAGAAATTTAGGGAACACGACTTAGATTTAAAAGCGGTTAAATGCCTGTCAAAAATATTAAGGCGTAAACAGAGAACAGAAAAAGAAATCAAAAAGTAAAAATAATGCATTAACGGCGAAGTGGATGGATAAAAGGTTTTATTGTACCTACCTATAGTTGTGCTGTTACTACAATAAAAGACGTTATGTGTGATCTAATTGGTCCAATGTCTTATTTCTTCGATCCCGAAACCTCAGATCATCTACTCTTTGATGTAATCTAAACAAACTTAATATTGAAAAAAGATTTGTGAATCGAGTAATAAGTAGTAACTAGTAAGTACAAGTAATTTACTGGTCGTGTCTGGTAAAAATATTTCGGTGATGTTCATTTTAATAACAGTCGAACGAGTCTAAAGTGATGGCAAAGTTTACGTTTGCGTTTGTTACTTAATACACTTCACAACGTTTTAGTATGAATTGACGATCGAATATGTAAGGCAATTATCGGCTAATAACTTTTTTTGGTAATAAACGAAATTATGGATAAAGTAATGTGTATAAGTAGGCAGTGCAACTATCAACTACTCGTAGTAGTAGTAAATTTAAGGCTAATCTCCTAACAATTTTCGTCCAAATCCTATGACCAGTGCTGATTTTTATATCACGCAGGAGCCAACGGAATCAGTACAATATAATTCTGTTCATTTAATTATTAATTAGATTAATTTACATTTAATATTTGGAACGGCAAATATGAATTGAAATTACTTCATTAATTTAACAATCTGACTTTAACAAAAATCTTACTTGCAAGCAACGCGCGTGTACAAACGACGTGGACCACCAGTACATCAGTAAAATTTTCTCTGACATCTCAATGCGTCTTTGTTGGGACGACGGATTACAAAACTAAGCGGTATTCAACTCCGCTTCTGGATTACATCTTTATAAATGATTTTCCGTTTTTTTGCATCTAGAAAATCTATTGTACAGCACAGTAAGTACATAATATATCAGTTATTTTGTAAAGTTAGATTTATACGCTAACTATTCACTAACAAAACGATCAGGAGAACTGAGCATTTAATCTTGAATTCTATTGCAATCAAATTTTTTTCTAAATTGTTGTCTGTGATCTAGATATCGTTAGATCATTAAATAAATAAAAAAATACATTTTCGACATATAGGATATTATGAAATATTTTTTGTAAATGTAATGCTGAACAAAATCATGCCACATATAGTATATATATATACACTCGTGGACAAAATTAGAGGAACGCAAAAAAAAAGTTTAATATCTCGTGTTATAATTATCGTGCGTACTGGCCACATACATTAATATACTCTATGAAAATAAAAAAAGTTTTGAAATGTTCTTTTTTCGAATTTCATTTGTTTTTCTGTCATTATTGCGTAATATTACGTTCTTTCGTACTGCGAAAAAATTTGCCAACTTTTGAATTTGAATGAAAATTTTGGTTTTGTTTAAATTTTTGCCTTGGCTTCCTTATTTATCGTGTAAAGTGTAAATTGTTACTGCTAATAAACTGTAAATGCCAGACCTAAACGCCACTCAAGTTGCCAGGGCTGTTACTTTAATTGAAACTGGGCACACCATCAAACATGTGGCCCAAACGTTACAAGTATCCAAATCTGTGGTAGACCGAGTTGTCAAGAGGTATCGGCAGACCGGACGATATACGAGACTCGCAGGACAGGGTCGTAAACGGAAAACTGTGGCGAGAAATGACCGTTTCCTTGTTAACCGGGTGCTCAGGAACAGGACTTTAACTTCTTCTGAGGTAAGAACGGAGCTCCAAGAAGGTCGAGGGGTTACAGTAAGCACAAAAACTGTGAGAAGAAGACTGAAATCGGCCGGAATAAAATCACATGTGCCTGCCAGAGGCCCCCTTCTTACAACATGCCATCGAGTAGCTAGATTTAATTTTGCTCGCAATCACGAAAATTGGAATGACGAAGCTTGGAGTCAGGTTCTATTCACTGACGAATCCAGATTTTGCCTGAAACCAGATGATGGAAGGGTGAAAGTGTGGAGATGCTCGGGAGAGCGTTATGCTCAGTGCAACATCATTGGAAAAGAGGCATATGGTGGAGGGTCAGTTATGGTATGGGGAGGTATTTGTATGGGGGCACGTACGGAACTGCAAGTCATTGAAAATGGATCATTAACAGCAGTACGATATGTAACTGAGATTTTGGAACAAGTTGTAGTGCCATTTGCCCCTTTCATAGGAGACGGATTTGTTTTTATGCATGATAATGCACCATACTGCGGCCGTGGTTGTTGAATACCTTCGAGACCTTGAAATCAACACTATGGGGTGGCCAGCGCGCTCACCCGACTTAAACCCCATAGAGCATGTCTGGGACAAGCTTGGAAAACAAATAAAGAAAAGAATTCCTGTCCCCGCTAATTTGAAAGATCTCAAAAACGCGTTACAAGAAGAATGAACCGCCATCCCTCAAGATTTTATTGATAATTTGATTAGAAGTATGCCAAGAAGACTGGAAGCAGTTCGAAGAGCTAGAGGGGGCAACACTAAGTACTAATTACAGCCCACATTATAGCCTTTTTAAGCATTTATGAATAAAAAAAAATTTAATGTTAAGTATAAAAATGTTTCTTTCCTGTAAATTTTTCTTTTTTTCTGAATTTCGTGAATTTTTATCCTTTAACTTTGTTTTTTCGACTTTTGCATTTTTAAAATAACGAAAAATGAGCAAAATACAAATTACTATACTTAATTGTCACAAATTTCCATGATATTTTGTTTTACACGCACTTTTTTTTGCGTTCCTCTAATTTTGTCCATGAGTTTATATATATAAAATAAAATTATAATTAATCGCTTTCTCTACATGAAGGATACAACAAGAAAAACTATTATTAGGGGCTTTATGAACGCTACAGAATCCAAAACAATAGTTACTACAATTTTTGTCTGTTTGTCTGTGCGTTTCTACGCACCCGTACATAAGTAAAAAAGTAACAAATTAAAATATTTCCAATTCACACAGAACGAGACAAGCCCAGTCCTAAAAACAATGCAGGTGGTATTTCAGAAGCGAAGCAAGGGTGGTTTCTTGTTATATTAATAAAAAATCGTTAGCATCCATTTTTCAAAACGGTATGCTATAAACGAGTATATTTATAATTTTTACTACGAGACAGATAATTTAGACTTCTAACGAGGTCCACATCCAATAAGACAGTTTAAAATTACACCTAGATCACTGAAGTATTTAAGTAATTTCAATGGACTAAAATGCTGAAACAAAATTTTAATTGTCGAATGATGTAAATTATTTTATACTTTGGCCGGACAGAGTTGATCGGTGTAAATTATTATTATACTCGTAGTAATAATATAATTATTATACTAAGACGATTATAAAACTATGTATTATAAAACTTATTAACAGATACGCTGGCTATTCATAGTCGACTATGTACCTTTGATTAACGTCAACGAAATTCGAAAACTTCTAAATCTTTCAGAATAACTATACCCATAGTGAATGCGTGCACAAACATATAATCATAAAAGTTCATACCTTTTAACTAATATTAAATGAAATAATAGGGTAATTAATCCTAACAATATAAAAGTAAAACATTATGAGAATATAATTAATGGTACCAGCGTATCTTTAAACTAACGGTAGGTATTATAAAACATAGAAAGGAGCAGGGCGCAGGGAATTAGTGATCATAAAATCGAATGAGTGTTTTTGCTTGTTTTAAATGCAGATTGGTTATTTATGGTTACTATCATGTTGCCATCAATAGCGTTATTATACTAATATTCATCTACAGAGCGGCTACATTATGTTAGGTCAATAAGTCAATAATAAAAGTCAGTCTATTCGACGAGGAAATTGTGTTTGGCTGATATTTATAACTAAATATATTTTAGCTGTCCAAATTTCTGGTGGCAATGTTTAAATTTTTTAGTTCAAGTTTCGTCTTTACATTTATAATTATCTGTCTTAAACTAAGAATGTATATTTTTGCCAAATAGTTTGACTTCGATTTAATAAAATGTGGCTGCAGTTCACGAACTTTTTATATAATATTTATGTTAAATCGAAAGATTAATTTAACATTAATATGATTTTAACGACCATGTAATAGAGCTTCATCCATTTTTATTTGGATTATTTTTATGGCGGTCGGCCATTGTATGATTAATTTCATGTGGGTGTGTTTCATTAACGAACGAGCTTCTGGAGATCATTACATTAATTACAAAGACAATTTAGAAAATCTAATTTTAGAGCCGGTAACTCTTTAAACAACGTGACTTATTTCTAATAGCCTTACCATTTTAGATTTGTCTAATTAAACTAACTATGACGTTGTTACTTTGATATAAAGAAAATTATATAAAAAGAAGACTGCAAGAGGTTCTTTGCCTTTTTTTAAGTTCAGTCTTTTCATAACCGACCATTCACGTCCGTAACACAAACTGAAAAAGAGCAAAACGGACTTGGAAGATCCACTTATTATTTGTGCCCTCTGAAAGAGACAATACTGTCATATTTCTCCTATTGAATTTTATTAACGAACCGTAACATATGTATTTTTTTTTTTATTTCAATAACTGACACACGAGCGGGCCCCCAGATCAATGATTATGCATGTCCATAATACGAAAATCATCGGCGATGTGATTCCGGTAGAGTTGGAACCGGAAAGCGATCGAAATATGCAAAAATATTTCACAGTTGATTCTAGAAAGAGGGTGAGAGCTAGCCTGGCAGAATAAAAATCTTAGTATAGGAGGATATAGAGTTCGCGACCTGCGACATAAGGGATCGTTCTGCAAAATATACCACGAGCAGGTGAGGTAGACATTGTAGTATTTACAATACTTACATACATGTTTTTATATCTAGTATTTTGGTACTCGCATAGTTTGTAACTCTTATAGTACTCCTTTGGTTAACTTCTTTTATAATTTCCTGTATCTTTTATCCATTTATTCTATAATTTCTTTATATATTTTATTAGGTTTAATGTTTGTTGTTGTTAATGCTGTTGTCAAATATTTGACAAACGACCTAAATTATTGTCATCATGAACTTTTATTTTAATTTTTGTATAATTTCTATCCTTTTTAGTAATATTATTTATTAGACTGAATAGTAATTTTAAATTCGTAAATAGAACATAATAAGAAGATCATTCCAGGAGGTTCGACATATAAAAGGCGAGCTGTGACGACATTTACAGTCTCTCGCGTGTTGGTCACAACACTGGTAACTTGAAGCAGTCTCTTTCGCGTGTGGGTCGCAACTCTTGGATCTCGACACGAACAGTCTCACGAGTGAAGTCACAATTACGATACAGAGCAGTCTCTCTCGCGTGTGGGTCACAACAGTGGTAACTTGACGGAGTCTCATGCTAAAAGTCTTTATCGGAACAGTGTCGCGGGTGTAGTCACAATTACGGAACGAAACAGTCTCGCGCTTCTAGCCGGAAATAGTTTATTACTCTCCGACTCCGAGATCTATATACTTCGTGCGCCCTAACGCACGCCTTGTTAAGGCGGTTTACCTGTGCTGAACACCGGACAATCTACGCGTCTCGTGCGTATTAACGCACGCTCCAGGCGCCGAAGTCTCCGTGCGCTGCACGCCAAAGAAGCGACGGGCCTAGCTTCTTACTTACAAGTGACCTTCTTTTTAGTTTCTCAATCTTGTAACTCCTGTATTATAGTCATTGTAACCGCCAGGAATTCTTAAATATATTATATCTTCTAAAAATATCTAGATCTTCTATTGTAACACTACAACTTACAGAATAAACAATATGTAAGAATAAGTACCCCAAAACCAATGTTACACTGTTCATGTCATATTGAAGTCACTATTAAAGGGAATGAAATGAGCTGCTCAAAGCGAAAAAAAAAATATTTAAAACTCTTCCAACACTTCTAACCTATACGATTATAGTTTTCGGTCGTCAAGGACAGAAAGGTTTTTATAATAATGATGAATTCTGAATGTCGAACTATACCGTAACAAAGCGAGCTAAGTCATAAAACATGTCCAACCAAGGTCTTAGTCGATTAGATACGCCCGGCCAGGGGCAAAGGTGTGAATCGACATTTAATAAAATAATTTATCGGACGTTGATGTGATTTTAATGACTGCAGCCACTGTTGACCAGTGCAGGACTTTTTGTATAACGACAAGTGCAATATAATTTCCGAGGTACAGTTAGGTCACTTGAAAAACGAAGACCGCATCACGGCAATAAGCACGTGATAAGGACTTCGCCGGTATAAAAACTTATTAACAATGAATTATAGTTTTAATTAACTAGAGAGCACCTTAAGAATATTTCTCATATGCCCTATCGCTTATTATAGAGCGTTATAACTGACTGATAATCATTGTCTTCAGTCAAGTGAACCTTAAACTTTTTTCAATGTAAAATATTATTTTATGATTTACACCGGTTCAAGAATTGGCGTAAATTATTAATAAAAAAAAAAAACAAAATCTGTTTTATTTCTGTGGCTATTGGAAGGGAACTGGTGATGAGTCTTTGTTTGTTACTCTGTGTTATTCTACCGTGACGACGGTACGTCGTCTCCTTCGCCCAGTTCTCATTAGCTGACCGACTCATCAGGAGCATCTCCGCTGCTTCTGCGAAATGTCTTTCTGGCAAAAGAAAACCACCACTGTCCAGCAACACTTGCGACCGACTGTGACATTGGTAACACTTGGTCACCACCATATATCACTATATATTCCCATCTTTGATCGCTATTAGGCCGTGGCGACTAGGATTCTGCTGATGTCGTTTTAACAAGCGCGTCATTATAGGTTACCCATTATATAGGCGATTAGGACGATACTCATGATAGGCGGTCGCCTCTTGATGTCAGGTGCGGATATCCACGAAGCATCTATTCTTAATAAATATCTGCATCAGTCTAAACATTAGTGACCCTGCCGCCGTGTGAACTAGCGATTAATGTGGGGCTGAATAGCTTTTACCGTCACCAACCCAATTAAGGATAATTAATCTGAGGTGTTCCTTGCACTTTTACATTTCGGTTCCCTGAGCAACAGTTTTGAATCCAGCGATATCTTTCGCCACGGGTGCTCGCCTCTTGGCTTCGTCTCCATCCGATTAAAGAATATTTCATCGAGCACCTCAGACAGAAGTTCCCACAGAATACGGACAGAAAGGTCAAATATATATTGCAAAATATTTAACAGTTTTTTCACGTCATAGTACAGAGACAGGGTGGCGTAGATATTCATTTATTGAATTACCAATAAAAGGTACAGTGTTTACAATCCAGAATTATTTTTAGCATTGTGGATGCTTTTTAACTGTTCTTAAAATTATAGTTGATCACATCGAGCTGAAGAATACAATGTAAAATATCAATATTAAAATTACAAAGCGATTTAAATTACAGTTAAAATATAATAAAATAAAGTTAGATTAAATTAAATTGAATTAAATATGTTAGACATAGACTAAGGCAAACTAACCGTAACAATAATAATGCACTTTAAATTACTATTAATAAATCCGATTAAAACTAAAATATGTACGTATTTTAAACGTACACAGCAATGCGCACAGGCTTATCCTCTCACAGCTCAGATTCGAGGCGCGTTTACATGTTTGCCATAATTATTTAAATTAAAAGTCGCGATGCACGCATTGCGATAGCGGCTTAGTATCTTTGGACAATCAATTAACCGACTCGCATTTCGATTATTGATTTTGTAATTAAATCGCATCGGTGGGCGTGTCGCGTGCATACAGACGCGTACGAATTTATACCCAACTGATCGTTAGCGATGTTTGTTGACTCTTTCAATTAAGTCATTATGATTAAGCGCTGTAAAATGTAAATATATTAAATTTACTGTAGGTTTATCTCTTCCCAATATCGAAATGTTTAAGGTTCTCCTTCCTGATATCTTAATTTTTCTATATACATAAACTTATAATCGGCTACCCTTGCATTGCTTCGAGAATCATGATATTAATATTTCAAACAGTCAACCCATCTAAAAGAACTGTTACTTATTTCATAAGTTGTTTTAGATATTTTTCTTGTTTACCCCATGCACGTAAACTTTCCTCAAGGAGATTTTCGTTGTACTATATAATGAAGAGTAAACTGACTGATTTATAAATCAAAGTATAACTTAAACGGCTAACTATTTAACCCTTTTGGATAATTTCGTTGAACCAAATTATCGTGTACCTAATAAGGAAGGATTTTTCAGCTTGAAAGTTGTATGAAGGCTAAAAATAACTTGTAAGTATGTAGTATTGTGGGATGTCGCAATTTGCCCATAATATGGGCAAATCTAATTATTTAAACTTAAATCGTTATTTGTAAAAACAGCCTCAAACAAGATCGAATAAAACAATCGAGCATGGAAAAGATTTTCTGCTAGGCCCTTTAGGCCTACACTTGTCTGAACAAATTATAGAAGGGAGAGTTATAAATAAACTCATCACATAGTATCAATGTATATCAATTCTCTCCATTCAACACCATATTCAATACAACATTAAAATCAACTGAAATTTTAAAACCTTTTTTTTACTTACCAGGCAAATAAACCAGGCAAAAAATAAGCACCTATTAAGTTTTAAATTCATTCAATTATTAATATCGTAATAACGATGAATAAAACTCAGTAGAATGTTTAATTATAAAAACGATTACTTAAAGTTTTGTGAATCACAATATAATATTACTGAATTACTCGCATCCCATTTTCAATTACAAATGTCACGTGTGTCGACGTCACAGCATCCATTGTATTGTTCATCGGAAAAACATGTCGCTATGTTATATATCACCTGTCAAAGCGTCTGAATGGGAATATAGATTTATAGCGTTATAAAACACAATAAGAAGAGGACGAGCTAATGTAATTATTCACCGTCAGATTTCTTTATTGCTCCGTGGGGCTAACATTTTAACTTAAAGAGTTGTGTTGTCGCGCCGAGGGTCGACCAGACACAAAAACGCGCTCCTTAATCATGTCTACCTTAATCGATTTTCGAAAATGCCCTCTTGGGTCTTATTTTTCACCTCTGGCTCCAAACTCGACTGCATTTAATAATATCGATAGGTTATTAAGTCTGAATTGTGCACAATTTTATACTGCTTACTCCACACAGCATACTTAATACTGGGATTATAAAGTTTTATTCCAAAGAACTTAACTTTAATCCATTCGGCGTCTCATTGTGACTCCACCGCGCCCCTCCAGTGCTGACTGGTGAAGGTGTTTATGTCAATCAAGCGACGCATTATAAAACAACTCATAGGCAAAAGATTTATAATATAGATGAATATAGTAATGACAAGGGCGCCTGCAAAATATTAGTGTCGCATTCAGTTCCGCACAGGTTTAAACTTTTGTAATTACCATGTGTTGTTTAAAAGATGTGCTGAGGAGTTTCTTTCGCCGCTTCTTCTCCTCAATGTTAAAACACCTTTTCGAAACGGTAATAGAAGCAAAAAATGACGTGCATAAGTGTATTTACAGAATACCTACACGATTAAATGATTTTGAATTTGAATTTGAATCAAGTCAAAATAAATGTAAGTGCTTTTGTTCACATTTAAAATTTTTATTAACAGTTCTTTTCTCTCCGACTCATGAACCTATGGAATTCCTTACCTCATACATGCTTCATCTTTAGAATCCTTTTGAACTACACATTTTGAATATTTCTTATAAATTCATACTGCGCTTATTTCAAATTTGACGTTAAATTGTTATTTTTATGAAATATTTTCTTGTGCCAAATTTTATGCAGGTTGTCTAGATAAAACTGCTTAAAGCAATAAAATCATCGATTGCCTTATTTTTTCTCGTACGTTTGTGTACTGAAATCATTGATGGCATTATATTTGTGTTGTATTATTAAAATCAATGTTTGATTACAATTGGAAGTCGAACTAAAAATTAAATCGTCGGCGAGGACGAAAGGACTCGTATAAGTGCTTGATTAGTATGCGCGACAACTCTCGCTCATGTGACGCCACTCATTCATCCTCTCAACACAATCAAAAACAAATTACACCAAACAGAACTTCTACGAAAATACAACACGAGACCCTTTTAGGAAAAAAACTTATTGGAATGTTTTAAACGACAGGCGGATAATTGAGCAGTGCGCAGTAAACACGTACTTACCCACATACTGCATCGACTAAGATCAATAGATCGTTAATATCCATTTAAAAGCCAATCATTGTCAGGATGTTTCAAAAATATCGCGCAAACACGAGCAGGTGCCAAACTTTGGTTACATTTTAAACACTGAGTACGTATTAAATAAGTACTTACATTCTAGATAGTCTATTAAGCCCGATTTTATGATTGACATTCATAATGGCCAAATCCTTCATGATAATATCATCAATATTGCAACTCTAACGACCTTTATTAAGTTACATACCAGACCTACGCATTTCATTTTCACAACTTGTAAGAAGAGCGTAGCTAATAAATTTTGTTGCGAGCATTATTCGCTATCACTAAGTACTGGTATCGCCGAGTTTGGTTATGAAATGACATGATTACAGCAAGAGTCTGGTGAGTTAGTAGGTATCTTGGAGAGTGCAAATTGAATTAGCATATATTTTGCATAAATGCTCTGAACCACCAGCGGCGCGGCCGACTGCCCGCGAATACGCAAGTTATGGCGCGCAGGGTGTCATCAATTAAAGTTTAAAATTCGATCTGAAACGAATGAGTCGGCAGCCTCGTAATTGGCCGGGCCATCTCGATGATTACTTTATTGGTCACTTGCATATATTAACACTGTCGTTCGTAATATTCGCGTGATGGGTACTGGCATTTTAATTTCAATTCACCGATGCTGTGTCAACAGATTCAATATTCTACTGAAAGAAGAATTTGCAGTCGAACGGGCAATTCGGCGTTGCGTCGTATCGGCACACGTAGGCGTAGCGTCCTCAGCTCGACCATTGCATTTAAATAACTTGTTTCGGGCTCGGCTACCGAACGTCTCGGACGCAACCCTCGGCTTAGAACGAATTTAAGTTCCTTTTTTTGTCGTTCTTGACTGATGTTGTCTCTGTCTTTGCCGGCTAAGTTTTAACTCTGTCAATTTTGTGGGCAGAGCGGTGAATTGCCCCACCATGTAAAGAAGCGCAGGTAGCACGTTTTTGCAGTTATTTCGATTAATTTAGCCTGCCTTTTTTGTCCTACCCGTGACCCTGTAGAAGTCGTAAGGATATTTAGAGGATGCAATTTTATAATTTTTAAGTATTTTATTACTTGTTTACTAATGAACGGCATAATTTGAAAGACCCATCTACGCCAGCAACATCCTTATGGGCGACAAGTAACTTTGATGCGTACGAACGCTGTTGATGGGTCGTCCCTACGTGCTCGGACTACTGCACCGATGCGAAAGCGGCAACTGATTGTACTTCGCATCTGACGCTGCATCACGAACACAGTTTATGCAAATTTCACTTTGACGTGATCATGTTCTTAAGTTATATTTCAACGCCTGACAACCGATATGTATAGTTTTCTGGATGACATTTATATGTTAGCTGGTTACTGTAAATGAGAGGACGTTAATTATTTTAGAGATAACTTGGAGTATACTTAAGAAGTATTGAAGTAGTAATCACAGTACATTCTCGTACTGTTAATCTTGGAACTCCTCTCGGAATACGATAAGTTTTAAGGTTATAGTCCATCACGCCAGATAAGTCTGTCTGTGCAATTTCATACACCTTTGAAAGGTGGAGAACTCCATTAAACTATTTGCAGCACTCGTCACCAAGTATTCATTTACCGAATCAAGCGATAATAATTAATTTTAAATTAAATAAATAACCGGGCTGTCACTGCTTATGTGTACAAAATAGAAGTAGGTTAATTGATTTCAGCCAAATAACGTAATCATGTTAATGTAACTAATAAAAAACCAACTACCGACGTTCGAGCCCATAAACTGCGCAAACGAGCCGAAGCATCTGAAGCTAGCGAAAGTACGCCTCGTGAGATCGCATGCAAGTTTATGCGGTACGAGAGCCGAGATTACATTATGGAAATCAGATATATGCATTCTGTGGTTGCTTTATGTTATAATCAAAGCGCATAGCCTGAAATATAAAGCGGCGGCGAAGGGCTCGTAAAGCAAATAGATTGCATCTGAGTGTGTCGCGGGACGTGCGCGCTCTGCTCTGCCATATGAATACAACACTGGCACAGATAATTATCACCATAGACAAATATCATATACTTCTTCTTCTCTTCATTCTATTCTCAATACGACTACTTATATTTCTTTTCCTAAATATTAAGCTATGGTTGAAATAAGAAAACTTTCTAGGTGTTCATGGCTATTTGGTCACCTACTCATAGATAATAAAAGTTGCTTCTTTGTAAAACTTTTTGTTTGTCACTAATGTCACTGATGCGGAAAGCTAAATCGTAGACTTGGAACTTGATTCTACGAAAACATTATAAATAAACTAAATAAAAATTATAACAATATATAATAAACAAAACCATATCTAACGTGAAGTAATTTTAAATATATTTTTAAACAGATTCAGATGTGGAGTTGCCTACAAATATTCGACAAAAATATTTAAATCCTTTACCTCTGTGTCTAAGCTACTCTATGAGTAGCTAGAGGCGGGTAGAATCACGTCGCATGCGCCCGCGCAGCGAACATCCTTCGAGCCCAGATAACAAGCGGCGCGAGCGATGCGACTGGATTGTTCGGATTATTGTTTAGCAATTAAATAGCGACTGTGTCGGTGCGCTTTTGCAGCTGATATGATGTAGGCATGTGGTATGTAGAGCTGTAGATGTTACATG
Organism: Megathymus violae; assembly: GCA_003671415.1. NCBI lineage: Eukaryota > Metazoa > Arthropoda > Insecta > Lepidoptera > Hesperiidae > Megathymus > Megathymus violae. The sequence continues at coordinate 3,480,253 of PDGT01000019.1, forward strand.
ACGCTACATAAGTTGGTACTGAGAAAAAATTCTTTTTCCGCACTTAAACAAGATTAAACCTGAACTAACTAGAATGAAGTATTATTAAAACGCCTTAGAATGTAAATGAAATTCCAAGTACGTTTATTGCTGAGGCAGATTTACAAAAAACATGAAATGAAATAAATGAAAATAACGAAAAAACTAACAACAATATATTAGATTTATGTTTTCGGTATAATATATTTCTTTAAATAGGCGTTATCGAGAATTCTCTTTATTTTAATTCTCAAAAGGTCTGAAATGAACGAATGAAATAAAATTAATTCCAAGTTGATTTTTACAAACACTTTTCTAAAGACAAACTACGCCATTGCTTCAACAATATCTCTACCGTGAGTGGTCCCGGAAGAAGCAGCGGCAAGAATCTCCCAAGGGGTATTTTCCTACTCACAGTTACAGACAGCATTTACTACTACTTATGGCCATATAACTCAAATCCAAGCAGTCTTCTCTCTAAAATTATTATTCAGTTTGCAAAAACCTTTCAACATAAATAATAATAAAATACATTTTTACCGTGAGTTTATTGAGTTAAGCCTTATAACTTTTGTTAATGTTGTGCATATCACTCTTCTTAAGAAAGCTATCGAAGTATTTTTATAACGTACATAATATTATTTAAAATATATTGTAAACACAACAGTTATTATATAGAATAATTTAAAAAGATATCTGAGCGAGTCTTTTTAATTATTTATTTTATTAGTCTTTTTAATTATAGGTAGCTTCCTATATCTATGACCTATTCCGTCAAATTACAAACGAATTTATGAGGTTATCTATTTTAAATATAAAAAATATTATTTTTATAAAAATTTTGCCGTTAAGTGCATTTAAAAGTTTTAAATACCTGCCACATTACATCAGCGAGTGGTCAATACACTTCCCTAAGACAAGAATTTGTAATATAGTAGCATTAATTCTACAGCTACATTACAAATTCTGCGGAAAGGTAATCGTAGTTTAAGGAACTTGCTTTATCATCACCGAGTTTGAATAGTGACAACGCAAACATTGATGGTATTTTTATGTATGTATATTTATTTAGTAGCTAAGTAATGTATATAACTGTTTTCAGATTCCTTTTTTAAGTAATTAAAAGTTAAAAAAAAAACCGTTATTTTATGAATTTCAACAAAAAAATCAATTGTCTAGAATGTGTTTGTTGTAATCTGTATTGTAACCAAATCAAATATTTTTTGTAAATAACCGACATTTGTCGAGCCGAACTTCCAATGTGTTATCGTTAAACTTCCAAACCAGAAGGGGGGTTACCCGGTTGTTAAGTTCCTCTAGAAGATGTAAGCTGAACCACGTTAACATTTCTGTGATGACAATAACTACAGATACTAGTCAACTATTTTACTAATGTATGAAGATACCGCACTTCGTATTAAAATAAGTGTAAAGGGCATTTATTTGCGAAAATACTTATTTTGTGTTTCCAAAGCCTTCAAGTTTCTGATAATAAGTTAACCGGTTTAGTCTCTTTATCATGTTACTGTATATTTATATATTGCACTTGGTATAAACCCTGTTTAAACAATATTTTCCAAGGTAATTGTTGACTAACATATAAAAGTTTAAATATATATGAAATCTAGTGAGTCTACTGTTTATTAAGTGTAGTATTTTATTTGTCACTAAAAGCAACTCCAACAAATGATCTATCGCTCGTAGTTTGACCGTTTCTGTCGAGCAAGCGGGCAACCCGGACAAAAAGTGCCGACTTGAAAGGCTTGTAGCTATTACCTGGATAACACACCTGAGCCTCCCGTGGGAATCTACGTAACATTATTTCGGACGAGAATCGTGTTTAAAGTAAAATGCAACTACGACAGTTTATAATAAACAAGCATGGTACATTCACACGCTTTATGAATGTTTAGTATGCGTACACGGTACCCGTAATTGTTGATGTTATGCGCCTATTTTTAGCGTTAATTTGTAATTTGTTCATTTCCCAAAGGCATTACTACTCAGAGCCATCATCACGATATTTACCGGTTTGGATCAATTTTCACAATGAAGAGTTAAAGTCATATATATGATCGATGCTCACCAAATACGAATTTTCAGTCATTTTCGAGAACAAGTCGAGAATTCTCAAATTTGTAGGTTAACTCACGGGTATTCCTTCACCGAATCAAATGATAATTAATATCTCAATACGCAGATAACTTACAAAATATACAAGTGCGTGCAGAATTCCTGTGCGGATGATCAATATTCAAACGTGTAACTGGTATATCTAATAATATACATTCTCTACCTAATACTTATACTGAAAATGTTCATCTGTTGACGTGATATCATTAATTTGGTATATTGAGGTAGATAGTCTATTAACTTAGAAAGTACATGGCAGCAATATATGCAGTGAGATTAGAGCGTGGTCGATGGTTGTGCGCGGGCGGTGCCGTAGTGGTTCCAAACGTAAGAGGCGGAGAAGAGCGACCACTGCACAAAGAAGACAACCTTTACACAGAGGTTCCACCAACACTGTCACAGCCCATTCTACTTGGTGTTCTCATAGCGATCGATCGCAGATGATATCGGAAAAAATTCCAACACCGTGTAGTCTCACGTTTTACCCCGCACATCCCGTATGACCATTCCTGGGTGCTTAAATGGGTGCAATGTACAATTGTTAGCGATGACAAAATAAAAAAATAAAAAAAATCATTGAGTCATATAAGTTATCGATTTGTCATTAATGTAATTCTCGTACATTGTCTTTGTTTAGTGTATGAAGTAATTAAATTCGCTGTGATAATATTACGTGCGAGCTTATCATTCATACCTTATCCTAAACAAGTGTTTTGCTTAATTACGTTGAATGTAACTTAATAAACGGATTCTCTGCTGCCCTCTCGGTCGGCATTCCGTCATAGATGCCTTTGATATTACAATTGACAATAAGCGAGGTTGACCACTTGTCGTTGCTCGTCTGCTGGTTCGTTGACTATAAATATGACAACGGATATATTTAATTTAAATATTAAATTTAACTAAAATATATTAAATAAAATGCAAACCGCCCTCGCTTCGCTTAAGAAAAACTACGCATGGTTTAAAAATAGCAACTCTGCATTATTTAAGGACTGGGCTTTTCTCATCCTTTGAAACGAACCGAACTTTACATATTAAATGATGCTTACTGCTATACATTAGTGAAAACCAGAACGTAATCGCCGTTTCTGAGATTAGAGCGCACAAGCGCACCGACAAAATTCTAACATGTATAGTTTTTTGTTATATTACATTAATAAAGGCCTCTTATAATAGTTTTTTTTCATATATCCTTCAATGTACAGTAAGAGAAATTTTGTTATAAGTATATGTATATAATTGAGTTACAGAGAACATGTTCACAAATGCTCTCGATATTAAGGATCCTCTTTTGTTGAATCTCGAAAGAAGATTTTGAGGCCAAAAGAACATATCAAGTAAACAAAATGAATGCAATTGTCACCCACTGTTATGTAACGTTTATATTCTACTGTTACATATTTTTTCGCTTTCACAAATTGTGTATATATTTACAAATGTTGTTGGCTATTTATAGCATAATTAAACATTACACTTCAAGTGTCAAAGTAATATTAGATATAATTTGTCGCGATATAATCATTTGTAACTTCTGCCGGTGTAGGATCTCTGCGGCAGAGGCGCAAGGAAGGCAGCTCGGCGGGAGGTTGCGGCGGCTGGCGCGGGGAGCGGGCCGGGGGATNNNGGGATGCGGGGTGCGGGGTGCGGGTCAGTGGGGCCGTGAGAACGCGCGCGCGCCGCCGGTTCCCAGGCACGCGCCGCCCGCGCCCAGCGCTCAGTACACCCGCACTAACTCTTGTTTGCTTCCATCGGATTCTCCTTTCACGGTAATTGAAGCTATATAGATGTGAATACATCAAAATCTGCATAATCCAATATCGCTACCAAAGGACCGAGTTTGTTAACCCTTATAATAACAACAAAATAAATTTGACCTTTTATGCATTTTATTCAGGATGGCAAGTGAAATTGTTTCAGTCAAGTTTTTGCATTTCGGTTTAAAAAATTTGATTATCGTGCTGTTTCCTAAGTAGACTATTCAACTGCCAACTCCGTCATTTATAATATTTTACTCAACATGGCTTACTTCGAATAAAATTTGAATACTCGACTATTGACTCATAATAAGTAAAATAAAGAAAAGTGCTCTTGCAAAGGTTAACTTGCTAACACAAGCCACATACCCATAAGTTCTAACCTTCATAGACTTCACGTTCGTTTACAATAATGGTGTAGTGTGACGAGCATGTCCTACAGGTGTATCGGATGAGCGGCGAGGTCGAGCGGTCGCGCGCCTCGTGGGATGATGGCGGTACCTGGTGCTCACGTACTCTTAGCCGCAGTCTGCATGTTTGTTGTACTACCTGGCTTTTTATTTTCTTGAGTATATTTTTATTATTGACACGTAACAAACGAACATGCTCTAGACAGTGAAACTATTCGCTAAAGTTAAATGTAATGGTCGTGGTGACAACTTAACCCATAATCGTCCCATATCGGGCTTGGGTCCCTTCGATATGGGAATTTAAGACAATACTAGACATTATCCATGTACGGGTGGAGAATCCTCATACCTGTATTACAAGGAAAGCTTAGATCTGTAACATGGTTTGTAAATAATATTTGTAAATGTTCATTCGAACCCATTTTACCTGGGGTCTCCCGATTTTCAAACGTTTAAAAACTTTCCAACATGTGACTGATGCTCCTGGCAGCTTCAAGAAACGTCTCAATAAAATTATCTGTTAACCGAAACCTCTTCGAAATTTCGCTCTACAACTGCTTCAGACTAATAGCATGCTCCTATATCTTTAGTGACAGCATACCTGTAAACCAAGTAAAGCAGATCCATTATTTTTGAAAATCATCATAATCAATTGTAACTCATAATTGTCTCACTGTTGGGCTCCTTTCACAATGAGAGGATTAAAGGCCACGCTAACCAGATACGGATTGGCAGACTTCACATACCGCTGGAACTATTATGGAGAACTCTCAAGTATACAGGATTCCTCACTTTGTTTTTCTATATTTACAGTATATTTTTAACTGCCTTAAAAAAAGAGGAGGTTCGTTTGTTTTTCTTATGTCCATTACCTCAGAACTCCGTCATTTATTGGCCGGTTTGAAAAATTCCAATTTTATTCGTGAGGGTATAACTTCCCGTTTGGTAATTTGAAGAAAAAATAGCACCAACAAGACTCAAAAATAGGAGATGAAAACTAACAAATTCACCTTCTTCAAATTGAGTCGGTTTATCGGTTTTTGTTAAAAGATTTACTTATATTTATTTATGTAATACTAGCGGCTAGTCCTGACTTCGTTCGGGTACAACAATTAATTATTATACAAATACACTTGATATATAGTCATGTCCATCCGGGATTATGTACCTTTCAAACGGTAAAAGAATTCTTCAGGTAGATACTGTGGTTCCATAGATTACTTTCCACATGTACAAAAACTCGCAAAATCCCTATTCTCTCAGGTGGCATGGCCGTACACAAATATGACACCATAAACAACCATGACCCGAGAACAAATAAATATTTATAATTGTCTGCCCCGGTCGGGAATTAAACCCAAGACCCTTTCCCGCGCAGGCAGGATTATCGCTCTATATACTCGTATATGTATTAACATAATTTCTAGCAATCGTCTTATATGTTGAAATGATGTTGGGCCAATTGGTACGCTAGTATTTTCGTTTTTTAATCAAATACGAAAGAAAACATAATCGCGGCACTCGTGGCAAGCTTAGTGGAGGCTGCAGCCGCGTCGGTCGTAATTTATGCACAGTCGTGTGCATCTTGCCGACCGGCTTATAAATCGTGACGCCTCGGCTACATTGAGAATTAGATCCTGCCGCCTCGAACAGACCACTGTAATCTGACCTCTCAAACCTACAGTTATAAATTCTTTTAACAACATATCCTCTTAGATATGATTATATTTTTATGTTTTATTTTATATTAGCAGGTAAAAAATATAGCTTAGATTTCTAATGCGCTGTTGGATATTTATCGGTATTGATAAGTAAGCTATTCAGATTATAAACATGTAATACATTCGTTGTTTTATTAATGAATATATTTATTATTTATAATATTTTGAATTGTGCCATAAAAATGATGATTAATACTTTGAAAGCATTAGTAAAATGATCCAAAAATATTATTTCAATTTTAGTATGAAACGTAATGTTGAGTCTTACTTTTACTACATATACTACCTACGACAAACAAACTAAAATGTCGGTCTCTTCTATATGATAAACTCTTAAATTAAACCAGTGACACAAAGGACTGTATCATTCATTTAATATTATATCAAGATTCCTATTATAATTTTACTCGTATATTCATAAACAAAAACATTTGATATACAACTACAATGGCATCAATACAATTATTTCCGGGGTGTAAGAGGCTTCATGTAACATTGAGGTCAAGTCTACCACTCTTGGTAGTGGTACATTCTACCCAACAACGGACGGAGCAACTACCTACCCTGTAAATGATCGTAAAGCTGGACTGGGTTGGACGATATTTGTTTATGGTAGAACGGTTATTTACCGGCCAATCTTGTTATAATTTTCTAGGCTCAACTGTTTTATTTTTACGTACTTCAATTGCAGTGTACAACATAACCATCATACGTACAATAATCGGATAATCCGTTTTATCAGTTATTGATAAAAAAAACTGATCTACATCCTGTAAATAGTAAATTTTCATTTTCCGATATCGCAAGATATCAGTGGCTCCTCATACGCTGGTTGCATTGACAATGATTACCCACACACGTGGCGATGCGTGAGCAGTCTTCAATCGCACCGCAAGAAGAAATAAACTAGAAGTATTTCTTTGATAAATGCACCATGGAACATGTCAGCTTCCTTTGATTGATATGTTTGTATAAATTATACTGGTACAAACTGCATTCAACTGGTTTATTCAATATGATTCTTTAAAGATTTTTGGTACCTACAAATACTCAATTATGTAGAACACAGACTACGATTACAGAGGCTACACCTTTATACATAATACTAAAGACATGGAAGGCATATAAACCTACAAAAAGTCTATAAAATGTAACAAAAAAGTATTATATACCTGAATAAAATGAAAACTTCTACTTAAAACGCACTAAGATTTTTTTTATTGAAAATAGCCGATGAACGAATCCCCTGATGGTAAATGGTCACCATCACCCATGTACATTAGTAACACTAAAGATATCACTGATGTGTTGTCGGCCAAGAAATAAGAAGAAGCCGGAACACGACGGGTCGTTTGGCAATTCGGTACCAATGGCGATTGTAATACCAATAATAATATTAATATTGATAAAACAATCCTTACGCGAAACCCTACCACTAAGCGGGTTAGCTTTTGTCGCCTCTTACGACACTATTTTAGTCTACATTACATTATTTTGGTCCCTTGTGACACAGTCTACTATTTCGTTTATTCCTACGAAAGTGAGTTCGTTATGTTAAGCTAAAAGAACTTCCTTTTCCGAGTGAGATTTAACTTCTGTAACCCTTTGATAGAGCAACGTAAGTAGTAGGGATTCGCACCGTTTGTGGCCATCGAAAACTAAAAAAAAAAAAAAAAAACTACGTTTTCGACTACGCCCGATCGATTGCGCTTATCCGTTTTTTGCTAACTTACGTAGTTCCAAAGATAGCTGGCGCATTGAATTAGCTCCAGTTCGTTATCTAATCACCTCGTTTGGTCATTACTGAACGCACAATGGGTCTTCGCTTTACTTAGTAATCGCTTACAATGCGAGGAGATAATGAGGATCTTTTGTTACTTAAACTACAAGAATCGTTTGTAAGGTTTATTATTTCATAACAAAAATTGAATCGAATAAACGGACTAACCTTATATCATTACAAATAGTACTGTTTTTAAACATTTTCAGAAATTCATTCATCGATCTACCATTGTACTTATAATATAGGTACATGATACAATATTCTCCAAAAACAGTAGTAAAGTCATGTTGAATTCGATTGGTGTTATACTTCCACATCCTAGAATTGTTTTCCAAGAAAGTTCTATGATATTTAATAGTAGTTAACACTTTTTAAATTATACAAAGGCTGCATTTCATCATAGCACCGAGTTATTTGATTAAAGTGTGTATCACATATTTCTGTTGTATATTTAATGAAGTTTGTAACAAAAATAGATTTCCTGCATCCAATCAGACCGGCGACTATTGCACTAAAAGGATGTGTTAAATGAATCGTTGTAACGTTACGTGTGTTTTGGTACATGGTTTAGAGAAAGACTAAAACTTTTTTTTGGAATGATAAAAATATATTTCTAATTTTAAAAACATTATTTTAATATTTACAAAATAATATGAAGAGAAAGTACAAAAAAATTCAATCATAAATTATAATATTTTTCATGGTACTGCCATATAATTTGACAATTCTAATTTTAATTTCAAATAAATATTATTACACAAATAAAAATTTCATTGCATACCTATTTACTTTTTTTTTTTTTAATATTTTTTTTTTTAATTTTTTTTTTATTTTTTTTTTTAATTTTCGATGGCCACAAACGGTGGGATTTGCCGGTTCTGACTCTTCGAGTCTACCCTATGAGTAATCCCTACTACTAACGTATGATTCAACATTTTCTCTGGGACCGCGGACATGTCTTTATTATGTGTAAAATTACAGTGATTTCTCAACGGTTAAATTGCAGGAGTTCGACGACAGGCGTTAAACCCAGTAGCTAGCGCGGCAGTCTTGCAAATGGATTGCGGTTCGACTAAGAACTCCATACGCATTAAGAAATTTAGGACATTGAGTATTGTCGGTATAAATTACTATCAACATGATAATTTTTATAAAACACGTACTATATTCAATGTATTACAAAAGGAATCAAATCATTGCTATATATACATAGGTCACACTAAAAGTTTTCGGAATTGGCCACTTACATAAACAATTTTTAAAAATTTATTACTAAATTTAAAAATGGAACTTTTTAGCCGTAGAACACAAGTTGTTTCATCAGATTGTCAACGCAAACGCAACGATTGTCAATTCAAACGCGGTCGTGTCAATTTCCATTATGAAATTCTTGAAGGTCGCCCGTGCACCGCTGTGAACCACAAAAACATTGATACTGTGCGCCGCATGATCAAAACAGACAGGCATGTGACCTACCATGAGATCTGGACATCTTTGGGCATAGGAATGAGTCAAATATAGTCAATCCTACATAAACATTTGGGTGTGAGAAAGCTGTGTTCTCGATGGATCCCACACATTTTGACTGATGCTCAAAAAACGGACCTCATCACTTGGTGCCATGCTATGCTTGCCAAATACAACGAAGGGGCTTCAAATTTGGTGTGGGACATAATAACAGGTGACGAAACATGGATTTATAGCTACGATCCCAAAACAAAGCAGCAATCGAACGAATGGGTCTTTTGAGCTGAGCCGAAACCAACCAAAGTGGCGCGCGTGAAAAGTGCCTCGAAGCGGATGATTGTTTCTTTTTTTAATAAAACTGGACACGTAGCGACGTAGTTAAAATAACGGTAAGTGCCGTACCATCTTGCACCACGATAATGCAAGTTCCCACACAGCCAGACAGACAAATGAGTTTTTGAAGGTGAAAAACGTACAACTTATGAGTCATCCAGCATACATTCCTGACCTGGCACCGTGTGACTTTTTTCTATTCCCAAAAATCAAGAACCAATTACACGACCAAGGGTTTTCATCACCAGAAGAGGCTGTCAAAGAGTATGAAAAACATGTATCTAACTTCACCACGGAGGAGTGGCACAAATGTTTTCAAAATTGGTTCAATCGTATGAAAAAGTGCATTGACGCAAAGGGAGAATATTTTGAGAAACAATAAATTCATTTTTGACCATTAACAGTTTTTTTATTATTGATTCCGGAAACTTTTAGTGCGCCCCACGCACTTTTTTAGTGCTAAGTATCATACAAAAATTTGGCGACCCCATAGCTCAGTTGGGAGTGACCCTGCCTGCCGAGCGAGGGGTGCTGGGTTCGATTCCCGGACTGGGCAGACATTTATGTGACAGACAAATGTTTGTTCTCGGGTCATGGGTGTTTGTAATGTCATATTTGAAATTGAGAACCTAGTCTTTCCTGGAACTGTCGTGGGTTATTAATATAGTAGATTATTCCAAATATGTTGTCACGTAATCTATATGTACGTAAAGATGTTAATGACAGAGGTAAGTAAGCTAAAATTTATTTGACCACTTTCTCAATTTCATTGTATAGTAAAATTACTTTAATTTCTGTAGCAACTTTATTCATAAGAAACCAATTAGTTAATATTATCTAGTCGAAATACATTGTCATTCACCGTTTCATATATTAACTTGGGAGAATTACAACGTGTCTAGAGGTATTATTGTTACACGTTGAGTATTGTGACGTTGAGCTCGTTATACAAAGAGTATGATAATATGAGTTCGTGGTTTGTGTGTAAGAAAATAAATAACATATTAAACACTTTGACATTGATACTCCTACACTATTTCCTGTGTTGCGGGTGGCGTTTACATACGCTAATGAGGCATCAGCAACACCCACGACTCGGCAATAAACATGTAAGTCCCCTTACCCCCTTGTCCCCTAACAATGAAGGTTATTACCAACAATAACAAAAGGGTTGTTTACAAAATATCGATTCATTTAATCGACTCATGTAATATGTGTATATTTGTTTAATATCATAAAACAAGTCCTAGTTAAAATATACTAGTTGGTCACTCTGGCTACACGGTGTGCACCCAATTATTACGTAGCAAAATTATTCACTCGCAGGATCGTACGATGAAGTAATGATGATGTCTTCTTATTAGCGGCGGTGACTCCGCATGTGATTGTGGTCGAACAGTATTAGGTGTTAACAGAGATCTATGTAAACCAAATATTGGTTCCCAAAAATAAAACTTCTTTTTTCAATGTTTACTACTACTAATGCTACATGATAAAAATACTCAGTTTCTGAATTAGGAATACTTCATAATATAACACGATTAGTTTAATTAATCTCCGACTGTTGTTGTCCGAGCAAAGCTGTTTGTAACGCAATTTTTAATTAAATAATCCACCTTGACGTATAAATTAAAAGCGGTCCTGTCAGTCACAATATAACTTGGACATATTTATAGTGGTATTGAACGTGACAATAGATGTAAACATCTATATAATACTATGTATCGATAGCAACACTCCAAATACGACAGTGCTAGCACAATTATGATCCGAGTATCAGTAAATTCGCTGAAACATGTGACCATCGTTCACATAATCACACATACCACGAGCATCAGCAGACAAGCTTACTCGTTTAATTATCGACTCGTACATAAAACTATTTATCTTTTTACAAGTAATCCATCCTTGCTTCGCTCGTGAAACATGATTTTTACGTTCGCAAATACAAATAGTATTCGAAACAATTTCCCTTTGCGCTATGATATGGAGTTCTTCAAAAAGAGTGTCCATCGACTTCTTCAAGGCCGGAAACGCATTTGCAGCTCCTTGGACGCTGCACGTGTCCATAGACGACGGTGACCACTTACCACCAGGTGGACCGTATGCCTGTTTGCCCGCCTTTTACATAAAAAAAAAAAATTCGTTTTTAGTCAGCATTTTTTTCGCATTTACCTCACATTTGACTTTCAGCAGGAATTACTTTATCTATTGCTAAAAACTGAAATACGTTCGGACGGACAAAAACAAACTTTGATTTATATTATGTAGCAATGTTCACTGATTTATGCCAAGAGCATACTTGCTTCTCAATTACCGCCTCATTTCTCAGTACTACCATAAAGTCGTTTATGATCTGTTCAAGTCCAGTTCGTGTCCACTTTAAAAACAAAACACTAATATTTTACTACCTCGACAAAAATAAAACTCTATATGGCGTGCTTATATACGAATATGTATCTAAACTTAAAACCTTTGCGGAGGAGTCGATCCTTGAATTAATGTCGTTGGTTGCTTTGAAGCTCTAGGGTAAAAGACTCTATTGATCCTTGAGTTCATGCTAACCTTCTGGCTGAATTCTGATGAATGTTGCTAATTTTGTAGTAGTAAAAGTACTTTATTCAAGCTCCTTTTATCACAATATAACAGAAATCGATTAAGATGTAACATGAAAAAACTGATTTTATAGTTTATATGTATATGAATGTATACACTATATTAGACGCAAAAACTAGACAGTTGTATAATCTGTTAGATATCGAAAAGATACGTATCCCATTAAAAGTATGAGATTACTTACAATTCATATAGAGACGAGTTAGATCTACTTTAAGGTATTGACTAGTGAGGGTCCTGTATCACTTCGTGATCACACCTGAGCGGTGACTGGTGAGTGGCGGTGAACGGTGAGTCGGATTACCGTGACGGAAGCACATAAGACAGGCACCTCGGGCACGCTCGCGAACCCGCATTTGTCTTTTCACGCCGTGCCAGTCTTCGTTGCCGACAAAGAAAAATATCATTCACTTGTAAGCGCTTAATCACATACCCGTACGACAAAATGGACAAGCGTAATGTTACATCTATTTGGCTTTTAAAGTAAAATATTAATATGTTTTAAGGTTTCTTTATCTGCGATGAAAACCGGAAACTTTATAAGACCTTCCACGTGTTATATATCCGTGTGTATGTCTCTGTTTGCTACAAGTAATTATTTCCGAATCTTCCGGACGTAAGGAGTTTATATGTTACTCTTACAGTTTATCTCTATGATTGTATGTGTACCTATTTGATCATATGTATGAGGTTAACTTTCGCGAGGATTAATAAGAAAATAAAAAAAGTTCTTCGCGTGTTCTTCGCATGTTCTTCACAATAAGGTATGGTATAAAGTATAAATAAATTTATCCGTACCTACCATGAATTGTAAAGCTAACAAATTAAATAATTATTGATTGTTGCAAATCACGAGTTTGTCTTAAAATACGCTTAAAATAATAAATAATTGAATTAATCGGGCAAAAGCTTGTTTCATTGCTACTTAATTAATATTGTAGTCCCTGGCGGTCAGTCCGCTCCGCTTGACGGTTTTTATTTCACCAAACACAAACTTAAGAAGCAAAACGTTAATTTAAATACAAAATACGATCCAGATCGTTAGAGCCGTTTTCGAGATATGGAAATAAATTTATATATGTTCATTTAAATATGTAAGATAATTATTTTTCTGGTCCTAGAGGTGGATTTTTAATAGTTCTTTCTTGCTGCTTATCTTCTATACTATTTTATAAATTAGTGGAGCTTCTCTGAGTGTACATTCAACTTTTTTGTTAAATTTCTTGATAAATATCCGTTTTATGAATCACTGACATCAATTCGACCATTTTGAAAATTTTATCTGTTTGTCTCTCACATGTAACATGTTCATCTTATAAACAAATTTCCATCAAGATCAGCCAAGACGTTTTTGAGTTATAGAAGGACATACAGGTAGACAGCCCGACAAAAATTTAGAAAATGGTAAAATTTGGATCATTTTCAATATTTTTCATAAAATATGACAAAAAAAATTAAATGTGATTAGAGAAACTACAGTATTGAATAATCACATTTTACATATATTATTATAAAATAACAACCATAAAATTTCAGTATTCCCAATTATGTTAGCGAGTAACAGCTAAGTGTTCATATAACACAGACGTGTAATATGAACTCGTAAATGATATACCTGAGAATAACAACCGCCAAATTCAGTCGATGTACTTACTTACCTTTACGTGCAATGGCGATAAAAAACGAGTACGTAATTCGTTTCTCGAACCTGCTATTCTATAATTCGAGGGGCCTCGGGCGAATAATAACTGTAATAAACAACGTATACCGCAGACCCCATAAGTCACATATAGCCGCGCTGTGATAGCTCCCATTACTAAAATACGTGGATAATAGCCAATAGGTTATTACAATACTAGCGGTTATACGATGCTTGTACCATTAGTGGACACTTTTAAAAACTCTTTAGATTTAAACAACTTCACAACAGAATCAATACTCATATTATAAAGAGAGTCAAGTGTATGCAGATGGTAATGTTTAGAAGCTCTGTATCTATTTGAAAAATTTTTGTACCATATGAAAGTTACTCTGTTCTGGATGGACATAAGCTATATATTTTGTGTTCATATATGTATTTCGAGGCCTATGCCCAGCAGTGGGCTTTGTCCGGCTGAGATGATGATGATGATGATGATATGTATTTCGATTAATAAGTAATCCGAACGTAGTTGGGGTGGGCAGCTAGTTTTTTAATTATATTCGATCATTTATTTTGAATCTAGGTAAAAGATTAAATGTTTTACTACAAAATGTCCATTTTATGTTCTAGATATGGACAGTTATAATGAAATTGTCCAATATCAATATAATTACAAACATTATTATTTTATTAATTAATACAAAACTGCTTATACTTTCTAGTACAACTCATTAAATATGTTAATATTCAGCTTGCTAATAAATTCTTCTAACGTACTTCAATATCATGAAATCATTCTAGACAATATTTTTGATACACAACCGCTTTGTAAAAAATAGTCACAGAATAATATGAAAAAAATCATTACACATAAAAACTATTAAGTCTATTTTGTAAAATGTATATATTTTATAATAAAAAATATATTATTGAGTATGAATGTTGGTATTGATAATTGGTGTGTTGTCCATAACTAGAGCAGTCACCTTGCAGCATCTTAAAAGTAACCGATCATTTAAAGACCTCTCACAACATAATACAATATATAATTTGTATTCATAGCTCTGGGGAATGTTGGTAATCGATTTTTATTAATCGATAACGCATGTACCAATCGATCACCTGTTCGTGTATTTTGGCAACTTTGTAAAACTTAACATTGATTCTAAATAATTTCTAGGCATTAATTCCATGATTTACTAAGTTTATTGTTCATGTAAATTTAATGTCGCTATAAGAGAAACCCTTCCTGTACTTCAAATATCGAGTTTGATAACAATTTACCAATATAGATACCTAGATAGGAGTTTAAGATATTTTTTAAAAGATACAAACTTGCGTCGCGTGTATGGAATTCATTATAGCCCAATGAATATATCCTCTGAATAAGTAATACCTTACCATAATTATCAATAGAATAACTGATGTAAATGAGCTTTGAAAAAAAATTTAAGTACTCCATCTCAGAATTGAACTAAACAGTGTTATTAGTTTTAATTCACAGGCGCTTATGACAGGGCTAGAGGAGAAGAGAGACGATCGTCACGTTTCTCGATATTTCCCGCGCTCCCAGACGACTAGTCACGAACTTATACTTCACTTAATTAACGTAAATAAGACAGTTTTGCGAACGAAAAAACAAACGGATCGCAGCGGCCGATGTTTCGCTGAAACCGGATCCGCGGATTGAAGAACTCTACGTCGGCGGCCGTCTTAGCCCACACTTTATGCCACTTTTTATTTTTAATGAGCTCTTTTATCGTGACGTTAATAATCCACGGGAAGAATTTCAGAAATTATTATGATGCCGCTCTAACAAAGCTGCTGAGTTATCCGAACATTGTATGCTTTTTAAAGGCTTAAAACGCTTTATTTAAAGAGCCTGTAAATATTTGCGAAATATTTGTTTACTTATTTGACATTTTAACTTGTTTTTGACGTTAACTTTAAATTTTTCTTATATTATTCTGTATTTTAAATTAATTATCCCGATAAATAAACGAATCTTATTTTGAAAATGACGTACGGCCTCTCCCGCAAGAGATGTCTGGCCTCTGTACCAGGGAATTTAATTCTACCAGCACTCGCGTATGGTCATAGAATACCTGCGTGGCTAGCTACTACACTCCTTCTGGAATCAACTGTTATATAATTTAACGTGTTTCTATTGCAGTGGCTAATATCCAATTATAAAATACATACCTACCTAGAGTCCTCATATATTCAATCTCCACCTTTTATTGTTTTATTCTATTATTTGTCACTATATGCATAAATCATACTATATTATTCATCGTTGTTGAATATCGTACACCGTAGACAGTAATTTTATTTTTACAAAATTATATGTCTAAGGTTGTAGGGAAGAAAATTTGTTCAGCAATAAGCCCGCTGATTGCCTTATTGTTTTTTACACCTTTATATACAGTACAAAATCTGTGTGCCATTAACAGTATTAGAATTATTATTTAGTATATTATTGTACCCCGCTTACATTTTATTTGGCAACTCATCGTACATTCGGTTTAACGGACGTCCATGGGCGTCAGTGATCACCTTCAGGTGGCCTGTCAGCTCGTTCATCGGCCAATGACGCACAAAAAAACCCCTATCATTATTTGTTGAATAAGTTGTATTGTAAGTTGTATGTTGAATAAGTAACTTTATTTACGGTAATATTGTGGAAATTTATCACCGTTTTTGTGGATACATATGTACGTTAGTATCTAGCAATTATATTTTTTTAATCAATAAATTTTCTGGGAATCTTTTATAATATTACTCTCCACTGACCAACCCTGGTTTCGATTCAAAAATATAATGATTACTTTTACAGTTAGTATAAACACAGCTGAAATAATAATAACTCAAGTTTATCATCAATATATCAATCAAGCAATGCTTTTTGCACGGACGATCTTTATCTTTTATATCGAGCAATATTCCGTAACTCATGTTTCCTTTATTTATTTATCTCTTATCCTAAGAAAGCTTTAAAAGAAGTTACGCAGTGGGAAGACTTGGCTGATGGCATTCTACATACATTATAGTTATGATGATTACTATATAGAAATAATAACTTACGTAGATAAATATTTACAACAATAAATACACAGCGACAGACTCAAGAGATTATAACCTTTATTTTTTTAGAACTTAAACGATGATATGTCTCGTCCTATAGCTAAAAAATTCTAAAGCAATAACCATGAATATATAATATTAACAATTCCCACAACTCACTGTACATGTAACACAAATTTGCCCCATATCTTTTCTTCTCGAGCGTGAACAGCCGATTTTCACGACAACAGCAAAACTGCGAACTCATGTCTTTTTGTTTGACAAAAAGAACTGCTCGTCTTATGATTGAATTCGCACAGCAGTAATCATTTTGTACCTGTGAATGTAATCTGCAAGCTAAATATAAACAAGTTATTTTTATTACTCCTATTTAAGTTGTCTCAAAGCCAGATTCTTGAAATAGTTTTTTTACTGTGAACATTACGGGTAAGAGAATAACTACTGGTAATCTTTATCAGTTTAAAATATGAATATGTATTTATGTAATCAAACAGTTTAAAAATTTTAAAAATTTTATTTGCAATATTGATAGACTTTGTTATTGGTAAAGATGTCATAATATGTATATATTGTTTTTATTTTTGTCTGTCTATTTGTACAAGTATCAGGTAAAAACCGTTGAATGCTGTTACGAAGTGTTACTTAACCAGTTATATGGAGCAAACGTGAAATTTATGAAATACCTGATAACCAGTCCATTGCCGTTTCAACTTGCTGGTTCTTTGAGCTGTCTTTGTTCTCTGGCGAGTACATTATTCCGGACTCAATTCCTCAGAGAAATACCGTGCACAACTGTGTTCATAGAACTTTGAGCGACTTGAATGGATGCACTAGTCGCGTCTGAGTGTCCAAATCTCAGCTCCGTATGCCATAACAGATAGGACGCACAAATTGAAGACTTAGGTTTATTGATATTGCGCTATGGGTGACGAGAAGACCAAATTTTTACAATTATTGTTATGTCGGAACATTTTTTTATACTGTTATTCTGCTCTTTTATTTATAATGGTGTTTATGCATGTACTTTTGTTATTTACGGCCATTTCTATCAATATTTATATGTCATTTTATACTTTAGCAATGCAGGAAAACGAAGGTTTATAATGAAAACCAGTAGAAACGAACCATATTTTTCGTTTCACGCCATAACCTGAGAGTATACTCTTTCAAATTCAACTCAACGACAATCAGAGTGATTCCAGAAAGTCGTGTGAATCACATTGGTCTGTTTATCATGGATCAAGATTAGCACTAGTTTATCAAAAATAGATCATAGTAAAGTAGTGTCGTGTGATATTGCAGTACATGTAGATTATTGTATAGGACCGGTCGCACACCTGCCCTGGGCACACGCCACACGCGCACGACGCACACCGGCGGATTTGTCTAATGTGGTATTGGTTGTATGTCGTACGGTTGTAACGTATGATACAAATACATAGTAATAGAGCAGCACCAGCAACCTCGTTATAGCATAGCATCGTGTAACAGTGCAGTGCATATGTACTATACTGTGTAGGACCGGTCGCACACCTGCCCCGGGCACACGCCACACGAGCACGACGTACACCGGCGGATTTGTCTGATATGTTATTAATTGTATATCGTACGGTTGTAACATACGATACAAATACATAACAATATGTGTCGCAGGGAAGGGATGCTGTATTCGATAGGACCACTGTCGCAGGCTCAAGCCACATGCATACGTCGTCCACCAGCACGTTATACTGATACGACATATCACCAGAATGTTTGCAACAGAATATCATAAATACAGCGGTTTTTTCTACAAATATGCCTCTGTCATACGGTGTAAAATCAACCACACACTCTTTACTGTTAAACAAACATATCTAGATTGTATAAAAAAACTATACAGAATGGACGCTTCTTGTTCTATGTTTCTTAATTTTATTTACTAAACAATGATAACATTGTTTGGGGTAATACGCAGGCAAGCGCGCAGTGCGCGCTCATCCTTTTCTGTTCTCGCTATGCGCAAGCGCAAGATAAGACGGGACGTGCGCATTTTATTTATTTTAACATTTTTAAGGCGACGGTGTTCGCGTAGGCGTTTTATTTCTTATTGCGCACCGCTGCGGCGGTAAGTCACGAACTGGCCCGTACCACCTTGAGGGCTAAATAGCACCTACACGAACACCGTCTACCTCTTTACTCCCTACTGAAATAGGGCGAGTGTACTATCTCGGACGTCTTTTATAAAATATCCATACATTACGAAGGGCAAGGTCCTCTCTGCGTGCATTTTATCGTGAAATGAGCAACACGTACAGATTTAAAAAGGTCACGGTGTTTAAATATTTTCGTAATTTAAATAATCCAAGTAATATGATCTTTTTTAATGCACTTATACTATTATATTTAGTTGAGGCTCTGACCTAATGCTGAATTAGGTCTTAGTAAGCTAGGAATTATCAGCAGCTAAACAACTAACAGTAGCAGTTATACTCCTACTTACTAATATAACTTGCTTTCCTAGAAGAATAGACTATTATACAACTTTTATTGCTTGTCTTTTACTGAAGTTCAATTCAACAAAAAAACATCCAATATTTATTTAGTATTTATTTAGTAATCTTACACCTGTAAATAATGCTTTCTTATTTTTTTACACTAAATTTTTATTTGTGTAACATTAGTTAATACAAAACATGTGTATTGTAATATGCGCATTGTTTAACGGGCCACAAAAATGCATATTTTAAATAAAACACAATATAGTATAGCATACAATTACAAAAAACAACGATATTTCGTGACTATTAGGTGCAAGAAAGATGCGAGTTGCTCTTAACCGTAGGTACCTCGGGCAGAAACATTTTATCTTATTTTTGATTGAGCACTTGTTCATACAAACGAAGGAGAAGTGAAGCGTTAACCGAGATGCTGATGAGAAAGATGTCATGACGATCAAGATAGCTAAGCTAAATGACGCGAGTAAGTTATACTTTAAACGTATAATTATACGCTGTTAGGGTTACTTACTACAAAACAGAAAAGAGTGAAGGCTGTTTATCGCGTGTATCTTTAAGCACGTCTTTACGAGCCTGTCCGCGACTAATACTGATAATAACACACTTAATGTTATCATTGTACTGATCAAATTAAATGTGGAATATTTAAGAATAGAGCTCAATTGTTAATTTTACTCGTCATTCTACTGTTTGCGGGATTAGTTTTAAACTTTTTGTTTAAGTTTTGGAACATTAATCATTTGGTGAAGGAATCCTGCATATTCGAGAGATGATGATCGAAATTTTAATTTCAAAACATGGAATGTTTTAATGAAAATAAATTCAATTCTACAGCAACCATTAAGTACTAAGTACAAAAAACATTCTCGCAAGAACTCTGAGTAATGTTAGATATTAGGATATTATCGTACAAACATTGTATTTGATCCGTGTTCTAAAATCAAAGTTTGTGTTATGGTCCGTCTATTTGCTTTTAATATACGCATGTACGAAAACCAATCCAAATATGAGAAACTTGGTCTATTATTTACAGTTGGTAATCATTGATTCCTTTTATCAGAAGATTACACACAAGATGAACGAAATGATACCTTTGGTTATTCAGAAAGCAACTTGTGAACATAAATTAGAAAATTACCCATGGTTCACATATAAGAAGTTGAAAATGTTACCTAAATGAATAAAAACCGTGTCAACATTTTCATTTAACCGTGTATAACCCATAGAGTTAATTTACGTAACTCTATGGTATAACCTAATTAATTCTCGTAAAATGTAGGCTACTTATAATATGACCATGTAAATGACAGAAAATAGTACGAGACATAAGTGGCAATGTAGAAACATTTTTGCGCATTAAACACGACTGAATATCAGTTTTGAAGCTGCATACAAACCAAAATATAGAATCAATAAAAACATTATTATTATATACTATTACGTACTACGAGTATGATACAATACAGTATATGTATTGTACAATACAGTATCGTGGTAACTGGATTAGATGTATCTCTATAATTTCGGTTAATTATCTACGCTAAGAACGTTTTTATGATATGTGGTAACCATGAGGTAAGTATGCAGAGAAACGACTCTATGTAGTTATTATTTAAAATTTCAAGTTACTTTCCACAAAAGGGGTCACAAATTCTCTAGGCTCTACCCATTTCTATATTAAATAAGAATGGAAAGTTTGTCTGATAATGATTTTAAATGGAGTTTTAACCATGTTTAGGATAATTTATTTATTTATTACATATCTACACCATACTATAAAACAAATAAACTGGATTATAATAAAACACCAAGTTAAAAAAATAGTAGAAATGCCAGGAAGTCAAAAGTAAATATCTAACCAGTTTTGATAAACTGTTATTGGAATTGAAACAAAATGGTGTAAGATTTAATTACTTATCTACACATCAAAAAACTCATAAACATTTACCTCACATTATTCTGATTTCGTGTTGATGATAAGTCCGCGTTTTAAACAAACAAAATGTTCTTGCAATAAAATTAATTAAAGCTGTAACTCCAATCGTCATAGGGTCGATAAAACTCTTTAAACGATTTGGAATACACCGTTTTTACATATAAGTTACTGGTAGTAATTCTCATTACAGCAGTAAAAATTCTATGAAATAAGAAAATTAAGTTATTTAAGTAGAATAACGTATCCGAACTATTAATTCGCAATGGCTTTGTTTCTGAAATTCTGAAAATTTATGCTTATATTACGTCGGTGAATGCCGCGCCCACCAGTAACAATTTCAATTAATATTTATCAGGCATTTCGTAAACTTCATGTTTGATGGATTTTAATATTTTAGGAGTCGATAGTCATAGTTCTACGTTCCCCATGACGTAATAACGGACTAACAGCCAGACAACAAAATTACAATATAATATATTGTGTGTGTATAATAAATGCTATTAAAATAAAATAGTAGCATACATACCTCAGTATACCGTTCGCAAGAAATAGCAAAGATAAGAGAATGTGATATCCTGAATTATTCAGCTCTGAAGTAGTGAATATTTGAGAATTTGTATAGCGTTTCACAATGTGTGCATCTTAAGACATGGATAAGACAAAAATCATGTGGAATGTCCATATTATACCTACTGATAATGGAATTTGTTCCTGGCACGGCGATACTCCCGCAATGCGTTATTGAGACTATATTATATTATACCGACACATATAGTATTATTTAGTGCCTGTTCGAGAAGTAAATATGTGTTACTAGTGTTAGAGAATCTCAAGTGGGAAATCAAGGCGCTGCAGTAAATGCCGACATTAACTTTTAAAACCATTAATTTACTTTTTATAACAATAGGTATATATAATATATTATGGTATGTTAAAGCTAACCCCTCTTCTGGGTAACTTTGACTTTGGGTATTATGATTTTCATTAAAAAATATATTTTTATTTGTATTTTGAAGATGCTGGGTAACTTTGATCAACATTGATAGACTCTGGTTAGTCATAATGAAAAATAAAACCTTAACAAAATAGACATACTTATATTTTTTATAAAATGATACAAAACTGAGATCCAATCGACTAAACAATGTTTAGTCCCTAGCGTAGAATTATTACCGATACAATAAAGAATATTAATCAAAAAATATCTCTTAAAAATTAGGTTACTCTGTTACAAATTATCCTTACAATTTACTATGTAATTTTTCGTTTATATTACCCCAATAATACCTCCCTATATTTTACCATTTCTCCTCTCCGCTCGTTTGGCTTTGATAATTTCTATTAAAAAAAATACAGAATCATGACAGGTCTAAAGTGCAAAATTTACCTAGAATGTCAAAGTTAAAAATGATATTTAAAATTTAGTGTTGACAACATATAAAAAAAAATATTTTTTACTGTGAGTGACTTTTACATAAATATATGTCGAAGCCTGTTGAGTTATCAATTACTAAAAGAGACAGGTAATATAATAGAAAAATAAACTAACTTCGAACCTACCGCACTTCCTGTATTATTTCTACTGACTCCTATTCCTATATTTGTGTCCTATTCTCTGTTATTGCCTACTAGTACTCTAGTAAGCAAGACTACTGTAATTATTCCAACTGTTGTACGTAGGCTGTGTCGTGACAGGCTCGGCCTCTCGGTCGTGCCGCGCACGCGCTCTCGCCATTTAAAAAAAGCTTTAACGTTCCTGCCAAACCGCAATTACTATCTGTTATTCCTTATCCAGCTCTACATTAATGGATATATATAAGACGTATATAAAAATGAATACTATTAATGATAGACGGATTTCATCGCCTTAAAATAGAATTGGGTGACGATCCCAATAGTGACTAGTCAATACATTTATGGACCTGGAGCTACCTTTACCACGCTACTACGGTGCATGATGTAAAGATTCAGGACTTCGGTGGTGGTTGTTTTGCGGACTATGGCCTCCGACAAGTCCTAACGACGAATATCTAACTAATACACATCGAATCTTGTAAAAAACAATCTCATCATTTATTTTTTATTTTAGGTCTAAAATCGCAAAACGCGCATACGAACCATCAAACCGAAAAACTTGTTTTTCACTATTTTAAGAGTCCGTTTTAATTTCCACGTTGTTACGATATCACTGATTAGTAAGCTCACTTGAGGTTGTTCCGCGGTTGCAATTATTGTTTATTTAATATAATACGAAATGCATGCGAACTAAAACATATTATGTTTGCTTTAGTTTTCAATGAGAGGAAGGAATATTTCTGAAGAACTTGAAATAAACAGGTACGCATTAAAAATTAACCATACAAAAAAACTTAAACTATATCTGAACAAAGATTATTAATAAATATGCTAAATTTAACTTTTATGTAGTAATAAAATACCTTATGAACCAGTGACTATATATGAATAAATCCAGACAGACTATAAAAATGGTTTGACATTTAGCACCCTATGGTCACTTTACGTAGTTATTTTCCATAAATATTTTTGTAAACCTATTTGCGATAACCGCGATAAGGGTTAAATTTTACAAAGTATGTACACAATAAGGTGTATGCATCTTAAGTTTTTAACAGAATGTACTAAATTATTACTTATGCGCATATCAAAGTTAGAATATAAATATGTTAGCCCAAGAAAATATACAATTTACCGAATTATTTATAACCAGCGGTCCGTCCCGGCTTCGCACGGTGTTCTTTTATTTTTAAACATTTTGAGATATATTTATAATTTTATCTTTATAAAGGATATATTCAATATTGTATACATCCACTACGTAAGGAACCGACCGCGCGACTACCTATTTCCCGCCCCGCATCTCGTGCCCCCTCCCTCGTCGCCTTGTCCGCCGACCTACGGTTACGGCTTGCGTGGAGCCACACTGGTCATTGCGCGGCAGCGGCGGCGGTGTTTATTTTCCTAAATTCGTAAAATCTTCTGAACGGAATACCCGATTTGCGTAATTCAAAAAGTTATCTATACGTATTGAAACAGTTTTGAATATGAAATGATTCATTTGGATAAGAATTAATACGAAGGTATGGTTATCATGGTCTGATTTTGGTCAGCTTTTAAAATGTAAAAAGTGGTTATAAGGACATAACTACAGTAGTTGGACATATAGTATCGTGAAGTTATTTGTAGATATTGATATGTTCTCTAATATTGTAGAACATTTTTTTGTTCTATCATCAATAGTTTCCGCAACGTATGCGATGAAATAAATTGTTAAGCAAATTTTTTTACATCGTGGTTCACGTTACTGGAGTTTCGGCAAGGACCCCTTATTTTTTACAGTAATAAATATAGCCTATGACACTCACGGATAATGTAGCAATCTAATGGTGAAAAAATTTTTAAAATCGGTTCAGCAGTTTTTGAATTTATTCGTTACAAACATACAAAAATACAAAGATTTCCTCTTTATAATATTAGTATAGATTTGACACTTAATAAATACACAATGCGTAATTACAAGTTTATCTAATTTTACCTTACATGATATATTAAAAAACAATACATAGCGATAGCATATTATATACATCGATTACAATAAAAGTTTGCGAAATTTAAAATTATTATTTAGATATGTTACTCTTTATATTGAATATATATTATCATATTTATTGTTTTCGATATTATAGTTAAAATATTTTACCTACTAGAACACCGTTTTTCTGATGTTTCTGACATGTATAAAGTATAATTGTGTGCAGATTTAAATCGGTTATGATACCGAAAATGTGTAATATCACTATTGATAGTGTGTATTAATTACCTATCAACGCAAATACATAAAAAACACATAAAATGTATAGTAAGCGACCCCATAAACTCAAGAGTATTCAAACTTATAAGTTTCAAGCAATGCCAGTTAAATGTTATAATACCATTCTAGTTGCTCTAAATTACATAGTTTGAGAAGCGGTGTGTTGAAGAAGGTTGTTGCAGTGGTCGCCGCCGCTCGATAAAATTCCCGTCTGGCCATTTTATTTTAAGGTGCGCATTAACAGCACGGGTAATTAAGCATCGAAATGTCGTCGCCATTCTGTACGAAGGCGTCGCCCTAAGTAATGGCCTCTACACAACCCACATTAACGCAGCATCATCAACCGTAAAGTATAAATGCAATTAAGAACTTCGCCGAAACGGAAAACTTGTTTAATTATCAACAAAAAGCCCATTATTACCCATTACTTCGACAAGAATATATGTCCAATTATATGTCCAAGATTAAGTTGAACACATTTTTTAATAACTTATATAGGTATATATATATGCCGTTGAAAGTATCTTAAGGTCCATTATATGACTGAAAATGTAACATTTCTTGACTGCTCCTCCGTACACTATTATGGTAGGTCTTTTTGGGTGTATAACAGGCTTGTTAAGTCCCGTTTAACCTTTCTTACTTGTAGTGGAACCTGCAGTACATCGGATCAGCTTTTAAAGTCACTAGACTCTCAACCTAACTGAATTCTAACTGTATGATTGCAAAATTAATTTCTTACCTTACCTGCCACCCTCTTTCTCAAAGTCAACCGAGATATATGTATATGTTTGACATGTTTTGGTTGCATTGTTGTAAAGTTAGTAAGCGAACTACTTCACCGCTTCATGCTTGGCCAAAAACGCAATTGTAATATTCCAAGTGTACAATTGTCAATGAGTGATGGTAACCACTTACCATTAAATAACCTATCTACTGGTTTGCCGGCTGTGACCATAAAAAGGTGTTTTGAACTAATGCTATGCTGCGTATTTAAGCACATGCTAGCTGAAGCAATAAAACAATAAGTAAGGTACGCTAAATTCAATTGGATAATCAATTCAATTAATTTGAAAGGATAGCAAGCGATTCGTAACTTCCAATCGCGGACGATGGAACGTGACCGTAATTGGTACGATTAATGCTGGCTCTGAAGAATCGATTCATTCTTTGTATCGAGATCGGACATATTGAAGGCATGTTCGGAATGAATCCGACTCAAACTTAACTAGCTGCCCTTTGCTGGATAGAGATAAAATCGTTAATGAACCTTTGAAATGGACAGATAGCTCGCGTACCGGGTACTCTATTGTAGGAAAAAAGTTCGCAGTGAAAAACGTGCCATTGAAATGTTGGCGCAACTGCTGCTGGTTTTTATAGGAATAATCAACGTAATTCGTTTCAAATTAGTTCGTAAATAATGAGCCTGTTAGTTATACTATTAAGTATTATGCAACGAAATAGTATAGGAGTTAATAAAATGAAGTTGAATTGTTTTATACCTGATTGTACCTTTTCTATCTCCAACAAAAACTTTACTTTCTGACAAAATCTTACACTATATTCAAGTAGTAATTGTCTATTTACACCTAAAGTGCATAAGTTATTGTTGACAAGTACATGTTTTGTAAGAAGGAGCTAGAATAAAAGTTTTAGGAATTCTCGAAGACGTCAGAAATGTCCTTATAAGCAGCGGCAGCGCATTAAATTTGTATTATGTCAAAGTTATGTTGGTATAACAACTAAATTATTAATTACTTCGGTCATTATCGTCGTGAGAAAGCCTTAATGATGTAGTGTAGTATGGGCCGTTATCTAAACATTATAAGAGGACATCCGAACACAACACAGGAATACTCGAATTATGATGATGAAACACACATTATCATGATATTTATTTATGTAAATATGCGTCTACAAAGCAGACGGTCTACCTCATTAGACAACATTGTAATTGGTAGTCGTCGCCCATTAAATTCAAATTCAAAGTCATTTAATAATTTAGGTATTTTGTAATAATTATTTATGCAACTGTTGTATAATAATAAGGGGCTTTAAAACACGAATGTGTGTTTATCACACGAGGCGAAGCCGAGTGCATACAAGACTTTATCTAGTCCCATGTTTTAAATCCTCTATAAATGATTCTGAAACAGGTAGTTTACTACTAACATTAAAATAGCTAGTCTTAGTAACCTAATATCATCCATTACTCAGTACATACAAATAAACTAAGTATTAATGAAAGAATTATTTATTGTAGTAGTAATTAACATTTTGTATAGTAACACATTTTTGTTACACTTTTGCTAATTTTTTTGTAAACAAAACAATAAAAATATCGAAGAAAAATGGCGGGGATTCGAATAACCTACTTTTTTCACGGCGCACGGCGTTCTGGTAGTGAAACGCACGTGAATGACGATGTTCTTTTTTAAAATTCATACAGATATTCTTTTTTCTTTTGAAATTCATATAGATATCACACATCGAGCAGTAAGATTGTGGCTGTCTGTTGAGTAAACCCTTTGCACAGACGGGATCGAAAAGAAACAAATGAGTGTTATAATGAAATTCAGTACAACATTATATCACCGTGTGGATGATATTATGGTTATTAGGACATTGTGTGATTTAATGTTGGCAGTAAGCTAACTGGTTCAGAATCTTTTATAGAGGATTTAAAGCACGGGAATAGATAAATACACTTATGTACATCGTTTTTTGCTCCTACTACCGTTTTGAAAACGTACTTCAAAGTCGGTAACACCTGAGGCATCATCGATACGTTATTGATAAACATAAAAATGGGTGAATCACTTATTAATGGCTCTCCGACATTGGAACCGAAGCATGTAAATACAATTCACGATTGATTTTAGAAGGAAAGCGGTAGTCAGCCGAGCGGGTAGAAAACCTTACCACTATACATGTGTACCTTCAGAATTAACTAGCTGTAACAAGGGACCGTTTGTGATCGTCCGTTGTTTTACAGGATACGCCTCGAGTTCAAAATATCCATACTAATATTATAAATGTCAAAGTAACTCTGTCTGCTATGCTTTCATGGCCAAACCGCTGGATCGGTTGTTATGTAATTTGGTATAAAAATAATATCGAGGCCTGGGAAAAGACATAGGCTACTTTTTTCCAGAATTTAGTTTCGATATAAATTTCCAATATTTATAATAAAGTCGTCAAAATCGATTTAAGGCGCCCACATTGCTTATGCTATCTTAACCTTAAGAGATACATGAAAATAATATACTAAAGAAATGTTACAATAAAAAAAACCTACAAAAGCCCTCAGAAAAAGCTTGTTAAACGTAATAACAGATCAGGTTATTACTGAGATACATATGACACTGAATGTGACGCTTGAAAAGTATAGAAGTCGATCACTTAGGATTAAGACGTCAACAGGATCTTTTATTCCAAGCTGATGGGTATAGACAAAACCGGTCCAAGTCATATGGCGTGTCGAGCCGTTTCTAACAATAATAAAAATACAAAGGTTGTAAAGAGTAGCGACCCGCGGGCAAGCACGTGCGTCCCCACACGGTGGGTGGTGGCTGGTGGATGTTTTCACGTTTTTTGTCTAACTTGACACGTGATCTCCTTGTAAACAGCTATAGGGACATTTATGGATGGTATATAATCTTGTGTACGTTGAGACAATTTTGATAAAAACGTGTGTGGGAAGTCTACAGAGCTCTACATGGCATGTAATTTTTTAATGAATCTCAACAATCGTTCGTTTTATTCGTGTTTTAGTTCCTCGTATTTTGGATAACGTCTTAGCTGCGTAGAGTACTACGAAGATTGATAGCAGGCATTAATAAAACACTATATGAGGGAACGCAAACTAAAACTCCAAATAAAATTATTCATCGGTACTTATCAACACACTTAGATATCTATGCTCGACTGCTCACTTGAATAATATTAATACTGTCGTGGAGCAAAAACAACTGATTAAAAGTCAATGTAAAAAATCCCGTCAATCAATAATAATGTGAAGTCATGATGGTCAATACCTAATCCCGATTCATAGTACAAAACAAATAAAATAATAGGTATCTAATATTATATCTATGTTTACTTAAGTACTCAGTTACTTAGTTAAAGTAAATAAAAACTGTTACATCATTAGTAAGTACAAATGATGTAACAATTTTTATCACTTTTACGATTGGTTGAAGGGTATATTGTGTGCAAATATCCAATCTGATCTCAGATTATAAAGATACTGAATAAAAAGTTATCTGCGGTGGTCGTCACATATCCAAATGATTGGGAAGGACTGGCAAATATTCGATGTGTCTTTAAGCCCACCACAGCGTCCAGCGACCACCTAGACAGACTGACCGACTACACAGAGCGCAACGTGGAGGTCTAGTACAAAAACAATACGACGGATATGGACTTCGTCAGAAGCTCCAAATTAAGTTTTCTTAGAAACATTTTGAATTCAACGAGTAACTGTATCGTGTGACTTTTAACGGAATTATCAAGCTTGATGCATTATGTAAACTGTATTCCGTCATAAACTTCGCAACGTATAGGTGTTATAAGAATAACAGATACAGCTCACTAATACCAGTAAAGTAACAAAATTCAAATAATGTTTCAGTCATATGCAAATTACTTGACTTTGTTAACTTGCCGTGCCAGCGACATACACGGATGATTTAGTTTGTTACTGATCGATATTTTTTGGCATGTTTCTAATTATTTAACATTACAAATACAAATTAATTCATAATGTTTTTCTTTGCTTATACCACATGTACTACATTTATGTATTCATTTATTTCATACGAGTTCCAATACTTAGACAAAGTTTAAGAACTTTTATTGTATATTCTAATTTCAATGTGTGGTTACCGCCAGATTTAAAATGAATAAAATGGTTGTTTTGTGGAATATACAGAAAAGCGACTAATTTGATGTAGGTAATAAATATTTTTAAAACGAAAATATTTCGTATGTAATGGCTCCTCAGACCGTAAGCAAACGCAGCGGCGGTGCTCATTACGCCGTGTCACGCGTCATAACATTGATTAATTGGACTGCATCGCACTGATACGTTCACAAAGAAGTTAAAAAACATAAAGGGAATGACAAGAAGCAAGCACGGACCTTTTGGTAACGAGGATCCGTCAGTCAGACGGCGCATAAGGCCCGCTTCACTCGACAACTTCAATCTAAAGCAATTTCATGTATGCGAACGTTCATTGTATTAATAAAGCAATAAACAACACTCATACCTCATAAACAATATTTTGGGAAAAAAACTGGCTTCAAATATTGCATGTGAATAAATATTCATTCAAAAATTATTGATAGACAAATCTCAAGTTGGGACAAATAAGTAAAGTTCTTTATCTACTAATTTGTACGAACAGAAAATTGAACCCAGTACCATTGACACAGGGTCTCTACCAACAACACCAACTGAGCTGTAAAATCGTCTCACTCTACATCACCTACCCTACTTGGTCACATTACAAGTTGACATTACGTATACATAAAGGATACAATTCTTGACAGCTATCTAAATTTCATTAAATCAATTCTTTTTTTATAAAGTTGTGTCGCTTAAACATTTTTAACTTATGAGTATATTCATGACATTCAATAATACTGTACTATAAAATTAAGTTGCGTTATAAATATACAATTAGCAATTATAAGTGAATTAATGTCAACAAAAGAAACAAAAAGTTAACGGCGATTCATGGCACAATACAACGCAGAGTAATTAAATTCTGCCTGCATTCCCGGAGTTGATGTCAAGATAGCGTTCAACTCCGTGCCTGAAGCTAAATAAAGCAAATATTTCTTTTTCATGAAGACATTAAAATTAGTCTCGGAACAGCAGCGGTGGTCGAACTAATTCGTCAATGAACGTTTGATTATAAACGTTTTGTTTGCACTGTCTGAGGACTAATAATGGGTTATTGGAGGAATTATTACACCGGCGGCGGCAATTTGCCACAATCACGACTTAATTATTTTCATGGGCTACCACCATGGTAGCAGCGAAGATTAAAGTATTAATGGTACATATCCGAGAAATTTTACATCCTTTGCTCGTGTAATGGCGATTCTTTTAGTGAAATGTCTGTTATTTGAACACCTCAAACCCTGTGTTTAAAGTTTATTTAATGTTATTACAGAATCGTTAAGTTTTAACCTAAAAATTTAATACAACTTTACAAGGCTTAGTCAAGTGTCTCTTAGAAAAGTATATATTTATTTTAAAAATCAAAATAATTGAATGATTTAGGTATTCTGTAAATATACTTATGCACATAATTTTAAGCAAAAGCTAGGAGAACATACCGTTTCGAAAAGGGGCTTCAACATCGAAGAGAAGAAACAGCGAAAGAAACTCCTCAACACATATTTTAAACAACACATGACAATTATAAAATAAGTTTCACCTGCGCGGAACTGGATTCGAGTTATTAACACTAGTAGTCTTTTCTCGCCTCACATAATCCTTCAGTAGCCACAACCAAAACAATTCTTACTAATTTTTGCAAACGTTGTTTATATTTCATATTTAACTTAATTAATAGATTAGGAAGTACTTGAAAAAATATTAAAAAACTGGAAGACTGAAAGCCAAATAAGGTGTCGCGGTCAAAACATCAGTTTCTAATTACTCGTTTATCACCGCTCCATTAAAATTCATGAGTGTGTAATGCACGCGGTTTCAGTTCGTAAAGATCAAACACCATAATTGAAACGTGATTCTTTTATGAGTTTATGAAACATCTGTCGTGCCACCCAAGAAGATGCGGGATTCGCCAACCGAACCCATAGTTTAGTTGACGTAATTTCTAATTATCGAAGCTGGAATTTTGAGTAAGGATAAAGATGGCATGGGCGCATAATTTGTACCTAAGTATACAATCACTGGACGGTATCAAAGTTTTCTTTTTCTTTTTCTCTTTCCGATTCTTACCATTGCTTTATTAAGTTATGATATAACCTTATTCCAAAATTAAGATTACTTTTCTGTATAAATCGATGCTTAAGCAAGATATGCACCTTCATATCCCACATCCGACCGTAGGAAACATTCCACCATCATTTTAATAATAATAATACTAATCAAATAATATCAAATCAAAATAATTTTATTCATTCTAATATTATTCATTTGGGTATTCTGTAAATACTCTTATGCCCGTCAACAGCTAAAGAAACTGCTCACCACACCTTTAAAAACAACACAGCAATTATAAATTAAGTTTAAACCTGCGCGATACTTGTTTCGGCACTATTATTTCCAGGCGTCCTTGTCATTAATAAATTCATCTATACCATAATATCCTTTACCTCTAAGCTGTGCTTTAACGAGCCGCTTAAAAGTTCTAATAGGTAACTCACGTATCAACTTTTGAACCTTATTTTAAAAACAATCTCCAAACCCCATAAAAAAACCCTGAACCTTTTGAAAGTGATATAAAGACGTCACCAAATTAGGCATATTTCTTGTTTTACGATTATGTAAAGCACTGTTCTGCTTATACGTATTTAATTTTTTTTGAAATTTGGAAAGGTAATAAACTGAATAACTAAATAAGTACTTTACGATCTTAAATCTCAAGTCTAAGTTTATCGTTTTGCAGTTATAAAGTTTGGCGCAAGTTGCGCCTTTATAAAACACATATTTAATGATGGACTTGTAGATAAATTTGTTTTGATGTACATGAAAATTTAGTCATCAGTATTAAATTTAACTTATAATTAATGATTGGATATTCGGGCGCTTATTTACCTAATGTTTTACCGCCCACGAAAAAATTATATGGAATATCTTTCCTTTTCTGAATAGATGTATTAGTATGATTTTAATCCCGTTACTGCTAAGTACTATTGATGTTCAAAGTTTTGTACAGTCTTTTCGTTTTGATTTATTTCGCATTCATTCAAAATGACATCTAACACTTTTAGCAAAGATAAAATTTAGGAGATTTCAATGTCAAATCAGACACAATCTCAAACGACTTCGACAAATGAAAGGCGATTGTTCGATTCCATGGCGTTACCGACCATGTAAGAGACGCTATATTTGTAGCCAGATTTTTAACGATTGGTATATTTCAAATTTTTAATATTGTGTGTGTCCAAATCACTTTTATTTAAAGTTGATATATTATTGCTTACCTGTAGCAATATTGGCTTTACACAATTAATAAAAAAACATTTAATATTCATTCATACGTATTTATTTTACATTAATGGCATATTATCATAATAATGTCTTTTAGGTGTAGGTACATCAGCTAACATTTATAATAATATTATTTTCTTAATATAATATCACGTTATTTTGTATACTATTTACAACTTACTGCGTATTAAAGTAAACTAAGTGTAAAGGTGTCGCGGCCATTTATGTTTTTACATCGTAAAAATAAACGTTTCCATCATTACGCGATGTTTTTAATATACTATGAGGTTTAGTTAACGATTAACTTCAGGTTAAAACCGTTTAATTGAATTTTGTACAGTAAATAAAAAATTAAACATTTAAGTTAAAACAATTTGGATATTATTATTATTAGAAATATTATTCAAAAATTGTTCTTGAATTTCTTGGGACTGTTCAAAATTCATATTGTCGTCAGTTAATAATCAGATAATTGAATGTTTGTTCGAATAACATTTGTGTAATAATTCAAGTTGACGTTCTAATAACGTATAGCTAATTTAATTAACTCGTATGTTTGGAAGCGTAATGATGTCAGCGGTCCTAATATTCGTCAAAATGCTTCTCTATAAACGCACCCTAATTATATTAACAATTAATATGTCTATATAATTCACTGTCCTTGTTCGGTAACTGGAAAGGAAGACAAAGTAACTGAGTAATATCGGTAACGATATCTTTATTTAAAATTGAGCATTTCATATTTAGTCAATAAAATTACTGGTAAGATTACATACAAAATAAAATTAGAATTGGATACTCTAACATTAGTCGCTAACTTAGTCTATGAAATGGAAGACTATACGATTTTGCTGTATAAGGCACACAATCCACGCTAACTAAACATTCTATTTTAAAGGGATTTTACTGTAATGTTAAAATAACTCAAAGTAAATTTGCAGGCGGTAAACTAAAGCCTTGCATATTTGCAAACTATAATTATCGTTATTACCATTAACTATTATCTATATGGCACCATGTGCTACGTACGATGTCAGTTATAAAATATATTTAACTGCGCGACTTCTAATATATCGGACGTTCGAGTCCCTATATGAAATACTGCCTCAGATGTCATTCACAAATTTACATTTACATCTTTAACTAAGCCTTAAAACTAGGTTATCATTAAATCCTAACCTAAACCAAAATTACGACTTCAAATATGTACTGACCACGAAAGTAACTTCAAAGAAGCCAAATACACAATTTTATAATAGGAACTTTAATAAGCTATCACTCTAACTACGCCTACAGACTATTTAGATATACAATACGTATCACAGAGTCTAGCGAATGGAATGGATATGTCACCATGGTCGCCAAGGTTTTTCTTCGGGAGGTTGTCTCCTAGTAACGAGAGCGAGTGGTGCGGGTTCCTCCGTGGGTGGCGGTGGGGTATCCCACCCGGAGCTTACGGGTGAAAAGCACCGGGGCTCGGAGGAAGCGGAGGAGGGGGTGGCGTCTCGGGGTGAGAGGGGGACGAGGGTTGGCACGACTCCGAGCGCGCTAGCGGTGACACCAGCGGGCAACACGAGAGCGATGTCTCCGTTGGACAGCCTCGTGGGGACCAACCGCACGCCAGACCCGGGGCCAGCTGAGAACAAGCGCCATATTAATAATGTTTATTAAAAGTCGTCATTTTTCTCTACTATTCTTCAAGAGGTGTGTCTCAAAGATATTGTTCTTAAAGAAGAACAAAACCCAGCAGTGATTCCATTAGCGATTGACAACACTACTTATTTACATAGAAATTATAAATTTCGATTAAATCTTGAGCATGATAAGTACGAACGAAAATGATATACATTTTTTAGATAAAAATACTTCAGTATTTTTTCTCAACTTCTGTAAATACTTCGAGCAACATTAATATTTACCTGAGATAAATATGGTAGAGTGTTGCGTAGGAGTGGCGGCGTCCTCGGGTTCAGACGGCGGCGTAGGTGCAGCGGCCGGTCGTGCACCGGGGTTGTTCACGCAACCTTCCAAGTGCCTCACGAGCCGCCGCTTCAAACCCGACTCCAGACCGGGGAACTTCGCCACCTCTGACAAACAGTGCCTGTAGCCCGCTTGAAATCTGTCCGGTGAAGCGGCGCCCTCAGATCTGAGACCTTCGAGATGCTTCACTGTCATTTCCAGGATGTCGGCTTTCTCTAACTTCGAGTGTCGAGCCGGCTGTAACAAAAATTATATTTAATAAAATATACAAGTAAGTTATATTAAATCACAACACGATTCTCTAAACTCATAATGCAATAAACATTTAATTAATCACGATATTCGTGCAATGAATGTTGTAATACAGTTTATCGTCTGTTCGAATACGTTTTAATATTAATGTAAAAGGTGTTTATTAAATAAGTGTTAATTATTATCACAAGTTTCACTTATAGATTTCCGTCGCCCTTGATGTCAGAAGAGGAATATTGTCTAAAAATTTTATTATTTCGTATATCACATAAGAAAATAAATAATTATAGCGCGAATGACATTAATACTAAAATGCGTTTACCCCCGCTGCGTTTTGCAAAACGCTCGTCTCTCACGATTGAACAATCTAGACGGGTCTTCGTTGGCCACTTATGAAACAGTTATTAGACTGTGGAATTACAACTATGTACATAGTACCTTATCGTTTGCGTCACCATTTCATTAGCGCCTATTCTATATCCGGGAGGCTTAATGATACCTAATAGAGAAGTATGAAAAACTCGGTTCTTACGTCTTTTTTCATCGCATCAAGGATAAGTGCCTTCAGCTCGTTTAGACAGTTGTTTATTCGTGCGCGCCGCCTTTTCTCCATTATCGGCTTATTACTCTGTAATAAAAAACATATTTAAAAAAATGTTTATGTTTTTTGTAGGTACATATATAGGTGTATAGATTTTTTTTAATATTGTTATTCAGTACGTAAATTTTTGATAAAATAAATAATTTCCTATTACAAAATATGAAAATACACAATATTTAGAAAATTTTGGAGTACGTTTGATTGTATGAGAAGTATTAAATGACATATTCCAATTAATTTTAATTAATCGGACCATTATGAAAACTCAATTATTAGATAAATCCTACCAGCAGAATAAGTAATGTAAAATTTCAACGAATTATACAACGATTTCTTTATATTTATTTAATGGGAACGAGATTTACTTAATAGGTAAATTTGGGTTATTCACAGAAGTTTTGTTATCTTCAGTATATAACTCTGTCTCGTGTAATATAGCTACAGCAGTGGTAGGAATATTAATAAAACTTTAGGTTAGTATTCACAAAATAAAATAAAATAATAAATTGAGTATGTAATCGTACACCAGCAACCACGTATAAATTAGTTAGCTACCCAGTACTAGAACTCCAACCATAAAAATTATATAGTTATTTATATAAAAGATGCCGTACAACTTACTTAAAACAATGAAACAATGAAACGTTAAGATTCACTGCTAGGTTAACTAGTAAGTTAAGTATCCAGTATAGATACTATTTCCCCACTTCGTGATCCCGTGTAAATTAAATGGAAATCAGAGTAGTGTCGCGAAAAACGCATGACAGAGGCGGCGACCATTAATCTCGTATTACCCGGCAATGGCGCGCGTGCGTTGCTCAAGGTGAAGGCCGCCGTGATTGGCGTCGAGACGTGACGCCGCGTCACGCGTGCGATCAGCACGTGACAGATATCGGTTAGACACGACGAAGCGGCTTTAAGTGATTCACTTGATTCATGCTCTCCGTCTCTTTTTAAGTGTGATGTTTAATTTATTACATTTTGAAGTATAAAACGCATTGTACTTGTGACTCTCGTGAATCTCTGGTTTGAGGAGGTCAGTTGCTTAGGTGGTTTTTGCGGCGATAATAATATAATAATAATTTGCAATTTAATTTCACTGGAATACAGCGCATACAAATTTAAACGGTCTCTATTTTTATATCTTTAAAATTACATTTTGATAAAATACAATAACTCTATCTGTTCGTTTTTTGTCTTTAATCATTGGAAAAATACTACTGGTAACATTCACATAATTATTTCTGTACTATTTATATACGTTACCTAATTCTAAACAGGTCACAGGACACTACGATAACTAACGGATAGATAACATCGATGATAACTAATTATATCTAACGGCTGGTTTTTATAATCTAACACTTACTGATGCTAAAAGATCGTATACGATTGAAGCTGTGTTTGCATTCTTGCATTAAGATAAATAAACATAGATGCACAATTCTATACATTAAATTGATCAATCTTCTGAGGACCTATCGCTACTAAAAACAACTGAGGATAAATGAGTTCAGGCAAAAAACCGGATAGTTAACCATCAGTAAGGGAATACATAATTGACACCGGCCGTAAGATTGAGAAACAATGAGTTCACAACTATTAAGTCCAAATATTTGAACATTTAAATTGATTACATTATATCTGTTATCATTGTTTTAAGCAACGACACGTCATATCGATCACATGCATTACTATCATTCTAGTGATGATGTCGTGAAGCCGCGTTTGTTCTGTGATGCTACCAGATAAGAAAGAACGCAGGCGACGCATGGGGCGAGCATGATTATACTCAACCTGTGGCACGCTGGGCTTTTGTTGTTTGTCTGTCTGGTATTACTTTATTTCAAACCATTTTGAATTTCGCGCCCATAAAAAAAATTAAGAGCGCGCTGAGTAAATAGATTACATAACGCTACAGCGCCATGGTTTGCAGTGCTATTATTGACACGGTAATTTGCTGTAATATACAAAAAATTATTATTTTTTTTTATTTACAGCCCACGCTTGATTGTATCACGGCAACACGGCATTTTAGTATTTTCGTAAATACAACAAATCACGTTTTTAATTCCGCGTCGAGCGAACGAGACCGAAGGAATCCCCCTGTGTTGACTTCCATTCTTGTCTCTGTTTTTTTTTCGGCCCGCGACACCACGACTAACGCATGTTTGTGGCTCGTATGAAAAAAAAAGGTTGATTACCACTGAGTTAGAGGCTTTAGATAAATTGCAGACTGATTATGAAATAAAATGGTTTGCAATACGAAAAGATAAGGAAAATTGAGTTTATAATAGTAATATTTTAATGTGATAGTAATAGTTTTATATTAATATAAAACTTGTAAGCATCCCTGGCGTCACTACGGGAAACATGATCTTTAAGTTCAGAAATTACCCATTTTATCAGGTCTTTATGAATATTCATATTTACCCTATAGGTACCCTTAAAACCTCACTCGTGGTTGACTCTCTTTGTTATTAAAACTTGCTTGAAAATCCGTCGTATGAAATCGCCCATTCATAAAAACCGCATGAAAATTCAAGCACTCGTTTTTGAGATTGTCTCATACCAGTATGTATGTATGTCAGTCGGTACAGACACGGACTTTCGCTTAATAGTGAGAAATAGTCATAAAATAGGCAGTATTGGAAAAAAGTATAATGTAAAAATCTAGATTTTCGATTAAGCGTTTCATTATCTGGTGGAGATCTACTCACGGTCGGTTTATTTCCACTGGCGTAGCCTACGTGAGCGTAGTCTATGGAAAATTTTCCAATTCTATTAAAGTTATTATAAATGACGTTTCAATACATGGCAATAAAATATCCAAAGCAAGGTCATGTTTAGTACTAAATCAGGGACGAATCTAATAATTACGTTCCGCTTGCGACTAACTTCCGCTGTTTGCAACATAGTCCGATGTGTGAAAATATATACTTATTATGTATTTAAGTAATAATAAATATATTATCTATTTAAGTTAAAATTTTGAAAAAAGTTATTCGATCAGAAATTTAGATCCGTGTATACAAATAATTAAGGTTTATGTTTATCTATACTTCACAGTAACGGTTGAGCTAAAATAAAATAAAATTATGTCCGATTGAGTTGTGAGTCGATCACTTAAACATATACAAGAAAAAGTAAATAAATAGGATTATATAGCTCAATGAAGAGAATTCCGATGTCTCGATATATGTGGATGGATTATGTTTTTTCTCGTTTTCGCGAATAACGATTAAGACTTCAATGAGCACGATTTATGAAAAATTCATGAACTCAGTCACAAGTAAACCTCCATTTACGGAAACGTCCTAAAACTTTTTTAGGTAAATAAAAAAATGCATAGTAACATCAGTGCAATGAAACGGAATGAATAAAAAGATGTAGTTTTGCGTAAACGTTTTTTTCGTTGGAAATTCCAATAAAATCTGCTATCCAGGTGATGAGTACACGTTACGTACGACAAATAATTCTGCAATGAAATTAAATAAAAAAAATCCAAACCAGTAGTATTCGTTGCAGCACGGAAACTCGGTTACGGATCCTGCATGCACTCATAATTACTCAAAGTGTTTGTATATTACAAATTATTTATCACTAGCTTCGGTAAAGGAAGACATCATGAGAAAACCTCTCAGGTGTGCAACCTGAGATTGATTCATAACGTTGTCAGAGGTGTGAGATGTCTGCTAACCCGCACTTGGGCAGCGTCATACACTACGGCCATAGTTCCTCACTATGAGAGGAGAGCCGAACGCAGCAGTGGAACAGTTATGAATTGAAATGATGACGGACGAAAATATCAGACCATAGCAAATTACAAATAATTACCACAAGTTAGACCCGATACGTACAGTGATTTACTACAGGTGAAATAAATTGAATCATTGAACTGCTGTTACAGCAGTATGAGTTTGTAGCTTTCACTTTTATTTTTATAAGATTTGACTAGATTGTTTCAACGGATGTAAAAGTGAAACATCTGTTAAAATATATATCTACAAACTGAGTTGAAACCACCGCTGACTGTTTTGCGACATTAATGTTAATTATAACGTACTTTAATCCATACAACTGAATGAAAATAAGAAATATCGAGAAGAAGAAAAACTTAATTAATAATTTTAAAAAGTGTAACTTAAAAATTTATATTCCAACTGTTGCTTTAAGTGCAACTGCCTGACTAGACTGGTTCATCGAAGAAAAATACAAAAACACAGATATCATCGGTGTACGATAGCTAAGTTTAGTAAATAGAAATAATACCAGAAAGTTCTTGGGCTCAGGACTCGCCACGCTGCCGGAATGTCGAAATCCTTAAGGGCACGTCGCGGAACGGCTTAGGAAACGTTCGTTATTATATTTTGGTATAGGCGCGACACAGTTTTCACTTCTTTTCGTATATTTTTTGGGAGCTCACGCGTAGGTCAACCACAGTTTTGAAATCGTTTTTCACACACTAGCGCCAGCAGATCGCGGTGGCACGTCATTGAAACTCCGCAGTCGTAATGGCGGGAATATTTAAGAGCCCAAGATCCTACAATCGGGATATTTTTGCTTAAATGTACTTTAAACTTGTACATCAAGTATTATAATATAACAGAATTAGTTTTTATACAATAATAGTATCAGTAATATTCCTAATATTCGATATCAAGCATCGTCGGGTGCAATCGGCGGGTGTCTCAGATACGACAAGGCGTGCACACGTCGGCAGGAGACATACTTGTGAGCCGTGTGACATTCGACGACCTCGCCACTCGATGCGTGTTCTAAACAAATTACATACACTCATTAAATTCAAATAAGTATTTTTAGAAACGATGCTGATATCAAATGATATGGTGATAAGAGCAACAAAATGCGATTGGAGCCTTGAATTATTTGTTGCAAGTCTGTTTCTGGCTTAAATATTCAAATACAGTGTTTTTTTTGAACATAGATAGTTAAAAATTATAAATATAAATCTAAATTTATTATGTAATGTGTAGCAGATACTATAATATTATATACCAATATTATGTACCAATATTATATAATATTATATACCAATCTCGTAGTTGTTTAAGAAACCAAATACATGACATTCGTTTAAAAGTTATTTTCAGGGATTCGACCAAGAAGTATACAAGCTCTACAAGCATAACGAGTTTCTTTTAAACATTATAACACTCGACACGACACGGATGCTAAGTTTAATAAATTTAATGACACGTCCATTGGCACAATAATTTAATATTCCGTGGCGTGAAGTCGGCGAGGGCAAGCGCGTGCCGGAAGCCGCGCCGGTCGCTCTCCCACGCCTTGGCACGCGACGCGCCGCCGCATGCGTGCCAGACGCTTGCCAATACCCGTCCCGGCAAATGCTGCCAACAGAGTCGACACACTATCGTCGCTGCGTTCCATTCTAGATATTTTGGGAATTTTACTATCTTCGCGACATTTTTGCGGCTTTGCAAATCCAGTCTTATTGCATTAAACTTCATAGTGATGAAAAGAAAATCAGATACCGTAATTATTGATTTTTAACATTCAATAACTATATTTTGTCATTGGTTCAGATAGATTACATACATTTGCATTGATACCTTCAAATACTAATTAAAACAAAATTGTTTTTGATTACACTTGCATTTACCTACACGTGAAATTTCTTATCGAAACGTTAATAAAAATATTAAAAGGACGTTTTTATGCATCATTTGCTTATGCTATTCATTCCATAGATATGAATGTAATGAGGTTTTAATTGGTATTATAAAATTATAAGTTAGTGTTTTCCAATTTATGAGGTAATTTAACGCATTAAGTATTTAATATTATCTTTACAGTAATGTATATTTTAATTCACGTTATCTTTTTTTAATTTAAAACTTGTCATGTGACCGTCGCACGTGTCACCGTCAACGGGCGGTCGCGCGGGCGGCGCCTTGCCACAGATTAAATATTACACTAGAACTACGTGCACGTTATATCCGTGAGCCACATGTGACTCACCATAGAATACGTAAAACACAAATGAAGAGTCTTTTTTCTCTACAAATTTTCTTAACACAACGTTTACAAATAAATCGTGCTAATTTAGTAATTATCGACTTTCAGTACGCTTCTAAACATAAAAAACAATTGAAAAGTCCTCAGCCTCAGCATACAATTACTCCGAAGGACTTGAAGAGTATTTAATTATTTTTGATAAAGTTCAATTGAAAGCGGTTGAGAAACGGAAAACATCGAAAGTAATGTATGTATTGTACAATCCTACGAAACACAACAAAATGAATAACCTGTCAAAATTTATCAACATATACATTAAATACACCAATGCGTGTTTAATAGACGGCCGCCTACTTGGAGCGCCGAGGGCGTCCGCGCCATGCCGGACTAGCGTGGGCGCGATCTCACGACCGTCTAATCTCTCGGTGATGATGTTTATCGCCCGATGATGGATCGCGCGCGCCTACTCGCGCCTCGCGCCTGCAGTAATGGCTTCCTCCGCTCACATGCGCCTCCGCGTCGGCGCACCGACCAAGAGAATTGTATGAAAATTATTACAGCGCCACCGATAATGCTGCCGTTTCCAACTACTTATCTCGGCTCAGTGATTCTTAAATTACTTACAGGTTGTATAGACGAACTGTATCTGTACCAACATAGAGTAAAAGAAAAATGTTATAAAATAAATTACAGTTGAAAAAAACTAAAGAAATACGCTTTCGTAGCGAATGAACTAAAACATTGAAAATAATGTTAAAATATACGTTTATGATCAAGCGAAAGAGAAAGAGAAAGAAAAAGAGATTTTCTTTAATTCTGTATACTATAATTTTTTGAACATATTAAAAAAAAGATAAAGTAACTAACAGAAAAGTTAGCTTTAACATAAAAAGCGTGAGGTGCTTTCAACAACTGATATCCAGAAACTTTTTTAAACCTTTTTTTTCCAGAGGTTCTTTTGTTCTTGGTTTCACTTTTCAGTCGTCATATACTTAATGACTACAATTTATTTTTTCTGATGGATCAATGACAAAATCATACTTTAAGTATGAAATTATTGCATGCATGTATGCAAAATTTTTAAACGATTTGGACATTTTGAAATTGATGAAAATGTAATTCAAAGATTTCGTTACATTCGTACATACATATATAGATACATACATACAAGTCTAGCTAATATAAAGCGTATAATAAATAAAAATGTTCTTCTAGAAAAGTGTTATATAAAATATAAAATTTTACGCTGTTACAACAACGTGGTGTTAGAGTACGAAGCCTAGTAGGAGAGTACCTAGTGGAACATCACTTATCTAAGGCATATAGATTCTAAACGAACCGTCATAAAAATAAACAAATCTGTCCTATGTAAATATAACAAAGTTAGTGTAATTTACTGTATCGCACAAGATACATACATACTATACTTGAACATAGACACGAACAGTTTAAGCATCCGCACGTTTACGCCTATATAATCTGCGCTGAATGTTGTCTAATAAACCGGACAGCGATGTGGGCGAACGCTCGTTCTCACGACAATTAGCCCACGGGTGCCCGCCGCCCACACCCACGCACCTGACTCACCGGAGTGTACCCTCCCGTCATTCTGCTGACAACTCAACGATCATAGACAAACGGCGCCAATAGCAACCACTGTGTTGCCGTATGTAATAAGTAAATGTCAACAATGTAAGTAAATCTTACTCATTATTAAAAATATTTCGGTTGGAATTTTCATAATACATTTTGGCTGAATTGAGTATAGGTATAGTGTATTTTTTTTTTGCTATAAAAGTATCTTTAAATGGTATCCAACAATTAAAAGTTTTCAGGCTTCGGAGGCTAAACAGAGTCAACACTGCCGGTTATTATCCTTAAATAGCAGTCGCTAAGCCATATCGAAAGCCTTTGTTTTAGTTGTTGGCAGCATAAAAACTCCCGAGAAATCTATACCCAGCAGTGGTATGAGCTTAAGCTTAACTTGGTATCCACTATTTATATTGTTTGTCAATATTATGGCAAATATTAGCCTTTTGAACGAACGGGTCTAGATACATTCCCCACCTAAGGTAGATATTTAAATTACAGATGAATATTTGTTTATTCTTCATACGTTGTTAATTGTATATATCCGTACTACCTAATGTAGGAGAAAAGATTAGGGTAAGTGTGAGTATGAATTTACCGTTTGACACCCTAATATGTATATGACAAAAAATATACCAAATATTTTCTTCGCGAGTACCAATCAGAGTTCTTATATTTCGAGGCCGTATGATAACCGCCGTATGATAATAACCTGAATTGAACAAAGGCTTATGTTAATATTAATAATAATCATAAACAATGTTAGCAAAAGTGGATGGACTACAGCAGTCTTTCTCAAAGTGGGCTATAACACACCTATATGGGCGCTGAAGGCCTAGAGAGGCGTGATATGGGACCCAAAAAAGTGGGGGCTGTAGAAGTGGTTTAGGGGGGCGATGGCTGATTTATAATTTCATCTACTTAATATTTTAATATTCCCTGAAATTAAAACCTACCTACTATACAACATCGATTATTTAGTTCATATTTCTGCCCTGTTTGATTATTTAAAAACTAAAAATATTTAACATAGCTTTCGTAGAATAACAGGTGAGCAATCAAGTTTTAACAAGTTTTTGTTCAATAACGCGATTTGTACAATCCTGTACATCTGTTCGCTTAGATACGGTCGCTCCT
This sequence comes from Megathymus violae, assembly GCA_003671415.1. Taxonomy (NCBI): domain Eukaryota; kingdom Metazoa; phylum Arthropoda; class Insecta; order Lepidoptera; family Hesperiidae; genus Megathymus; species Megathymus violae. The sequence goes on from PDGT01000019.1 coordinate 3,525,231, forward strand.
ATGTCGCGCCGCCTTGGCACGTGCCGCATCTTGTCAAAGGCGTTGCCGCGACATCAAAGGTCGCCGCGTTCGGCGTACAACCTGCAGGAGAATTTGGCATTTCGCGTATGTTTACCTACCTACTCATATTTCTCATTTAAATTTTCTTTGCTACCTAACTTGTGATTATTATTTCGTATTTTATTACAACAACAACTATGTATTCTATTTTATTCTTAGTGTAAAAAAACATTTATTTAAGAAACACAGTAAAAAATAATAAAATAAAAGTGAAATAATAACTGAGTCTGCGGGTGTGCCGACAATATCTTAACACTACTTAATACTGAGGCTGGTTCATCAATACTCGTTCTTACTTGCTCAGTATGATGTTTTTGAGTAAATTCGAACCGGATATCAACAAACTTGTTAAAAATCATCAGATTCGCCCTTCACATTAGATTGTTTTCAAATAAAAATTATGTGTGATTTCATTTCAATAAAAGATATTCTTAATAGTATAAAGTTGCATTTTAATTTCTCCCACTGGTAAAAAAAGTCTTGTTTAGAATATAAGTTTAAACTCCAGGACTTGACTATTTATTATAATTAAATTGATTTAAGTAATGAATTTCATTGTGGTTTTTAAATTTTGGTAAAGTAAAAAAAATGTGGGGACGCTGAAAAATGATTAACTTTCAAAGTGGGCGGTGGACGAAATATGTTTGAGAACCTCTGGACTACACAGACGTGCTATACTTATAATATTTGTTTGTAAATTATAAATATTGCAAAACATCGGTTTTTACGCTAAGATTCTATATTACCGAGGTGCTTTCCTATGACTGACCTTTTCGTTGAACTGTATTCTCTACGTCTCATATTCCCTACGTAATGGGCCGTTTTTCCTGACAAAATATTCAATGTATCATTAATATTACTCGCGAACATTTTATCTTTTTTATTGGAATTACTAATTTGAAAATAAAAATATTAAAAGGAGGTGTATTACAGTGCATACCCGAGCTGCATAATTATATGTTAAATTAGGTATATTTTGATTACCTTCAAGTGGTATGCTGTTGTATACATATAATATAATGACTGTGATGATTTAGGATTACATTTAATATTTGCCTTTACCTCTCTCAATTGTTGTTTCGTTGCCAAGAAATACAAGATCGTATGAAGCGTCGCCATTCATAGCCTGTCTGCTAAGTGAATAGAATAACAGTCTATTGGAGTGCGTAATATTTTGTGAAATTAATAAGTATTGCCTGTTTCAAGGCTTCCTTTTTTCTCTTTTTTTTTCAATAATTATCTTATAGCGTATAATATATATATTATATTATATGAATAATAGTCATATTGTTGACTGAAATTTATCTTTTTGAATTGAATTAATAATTTGGAATTTTATTCTATCTGAATACGACGGTGTAGTGCAATATTATACGCGTGATTTTAAATCAGTATTTTAATATGTAACTCACAATTTTATTTTATAAATTAAATAAATATAACAATATATATTTAAACAATATATTCTATACACTACATTCCGACTAGTAAATCGCTTAATTGGCTCTTAGATATTTTTAAATAACTCGTTAATGTCTCTTTATAAACGATTAACATAAAATTAATGGTATCGTAATCATTTGTTTAAGTTAAAAAATAATTAATGATACCGTTATTTTATCATAAACTTATGCACGAATTTTTTGCAAATTAAACCATTTCAGAATGACGCTTTATCAAGGAGAAGAGAAAACGGCCAAAAAACTCCTAAGAACATTTTTTAAGTCAAGGTCTTAAATACAAATTATGTAATCTATGCGGATCCAGTTGTGGCACTATTATTCCTATAAGCTTTGCCATCAATATATGCGTCAAAACTATAGTATCTTTTATCTATAAGTTGTACTTCAACACTAACTATTACTATACAATTTATAATTTAATAACGTTTTCATATAATTTTACTTTGCTCTACATTGACATACCGTAAGACATAAAGGCTGTGAAAATAGTCAAATAAACGAGTCTAATGACATCAGTAAAATATTATATCTTTTAACGACATAATATATAGACTTCCTTAATTTACCTTAGTATCTTTACTTTATAAACCAAGAATTGAGCTCTACAGTACAGTTACCCATCACAGTTAAACTTGATGATTTAGCATCATTTGTTCTTGTACATTGAATTCTATCATTTACATATGACGCTATTTAATTAAATGCAGTATTCTTACATTGTACAGACATAGTAGTGTTGAATGGTCAACGCAATTCCACGCTTTAAATAGATCGCATAATACATATTTTACTGGATTTTATCAAAAGACCTCAAAGTGAGGTCTTCCAGAGATAGTTACTTTGCATCAATTATACGGTTCTGAAAAGAGTAAACTGATAGCTATATTTTCAAAAACTCTTGCCACCTCTTATCATATTGGTTGCATATTGTAATTTTGTTTTAAGGAATTAATATTTCATAGTTGACGTCTCAGAATGTATTTGTCCCATTGCTTATAATGCTAAAGTAGTTTGAATATTATCTGAGTTGTAAACAGTTATTTAATATTTAAAAGATCAAAGAATGATTGTTTTGGCTTTCCTATGTAACTGAAACTTGTACTTTTAAAAATATCTTCTTTAATTTTTGTTGTACTAAACTCATAATCTATATTATTTAATACTCAATACTTTCTCATATTCATTAGATACTAATTAATCACTTGATTCGACGCTATAATTTCACGGGTTTTGGCTAAGATTGTATTTATCTTTAACTCATGTATTTTTATTAATATTTCATTAATTGTTTATTTTTTATAAAAATCCTTAGAAACCGAAATTCACCGCCTACTAGTGACGTGATTTTATTACCTTTTGTTAATAATTACTGTCTTTTCTTAGATTGTCTTTTATTTTATTCCTACATCATAATTATAGTACAGTAAAAAAAATTACAGCTCCTAATAAAATAATAAATAATTACCCGTCTATTATCTCCTATAGATTTTTTCTGATCCTGAATCCCTGACCCCGGAGGACTCATGTTGTTCAAGGCCACCGGGTTGGGTGCGCCCTGTTGGGGACTGCCCGCGATGCCCGTCACCATCTTTTGATTAACAGCAGAGTTAAAGATCACCAGAGCACTCGCGATCGTTGCAGTCACTGCATATTTTGCACGCAACACATATAACACGTACGGCGGTCGACGCACGACTGACACGCGGCGGGAGCCGCGCA
>PDGT01000019.1:3528485-3580257 GCA_003671415.1 Megathymus violae
ACGCCACTCGCTTCGGTTTCTTCGCTTCTCGCGTGTCCGAAGTTTCCGTACGCCGCCGGTACACGACGTGCACACTACCACTTTTAGAGTTACCAGTACGACGTTCAATTGCGTCTAATACCTTAGCTCTTGGCAACCTCCGTTTCATTCAACTCGTGTCTTGACTGTTGTTGTGTATTTATATCAGAAAATTGGCAAGTGTAACATTAGTAAGTAACATACACTGAAAAATATATCTAATTTAATTTAAGCGCGTTTATTCTTGTCAAAAAAAGGTGGTCAAATGTTTTCTAAAGTCTAAAGGCGTCAAGTCTTGATTACGTCTCAGTTTAAACACCACAAGTTTATGTGAATTTCTTCTAGGGAGATTTATTTACCGAAAATTGCATTCTATATAACTAACAACTACGATTCGCTGGCCGTAAAGAAGTTTATTGTTTGCATACACCATTGAATTTGCCAAGCAACGTTAAAAAATAAGTCTTACGCGTACAGTTAGTAACATATGTAGATACATAATTACAACAAAAAAACCCTTCGTGTCAATTATCGCAATTTTTAGTTTGTAGCTTTACATAAATTTTATTAAAATGAAAAAAAAATAGAAATGAAGATTCAAAAAAGTTTAAATTTAAATTAATAGTTTTGTCTTGACTTATTTTATCTATGTATGTAATGCATTAACACCTTCACAATACATACGTTCCCACGAATAACTTATCCCAAGCCACATTGTCATAATCAGTCTGCGTCACCATTTTCAACCGTTAATAATTGCTTAAGTATCTAGAATATAAAAGCATTGTGTCTTCGAGGCACGAGTTAATAGGATGGTATTAAGTAAGTGCACTCTACCCACATTGACTAAATATATTTAAAAGAACCACCGGATAAAATTGTAGTCAAACAGTAACGCATAAAAAGTTAATTGTAACGTTTCACATTAGCATTTATACAAAATTTTATTTTCCATTTTCTATTTAAGCTGTTTCATATAATTTTCTTTAATCTTTAAGCTCAAGAGTTTTTCTCTAAATCGTACCTCAACACAGTTAAAGTAGGTATCCAAATAGGCTCTAACAATTTTTTTATGTAGCCATTCACAGCTGACAAACAAGCAGACGAGCCACATTAAATGGATATAGAAATTCGTAATAATAACGACGCCACCGTTGTTGGCCGAAAAAGCAGAAAACCCAGTTTGTAATTTGAACATCAGTCTGATATTGCAACCGAAACACTTTAAAACATTTCACTGTAGATGGTATGAGTGTTGTTGTTAGCAGAGGCAGGCGAAAACCAATCAGTCCCTGCAGCTCGGGCTAGAAATCGGGGTAAAAATCCCACATAATCCAGCATCGCTCCCACGGCACCGGGTTAAAGGTTTCCCGCTCGAAAACACAAAGAAAAGGCAAAAACCTACTGTTGAAATGGTATAGAGTCCTAGAGTTTTTTCCTCGTTGTGGTTTTATCTCGTACGTTATGCAACAACGTTACGTAAGGGAGGTAAGCTTGAGAAAAGTTAGAGTAGAGGTTGGATGGACTCTTCTACCCCAGTCTTATTAGATACTAGCAAATAGGCCTCGCTTCGCTTTAAAAAAAACTACCCCACGCTTAGAAATAGCATTTCAATTGTTTTAGAACTGGGTTTTTCTCCTTCTTTATATTAAAAATACATATTTTAATTCATAACTTTTTTATTTTTGAAGGGATTAAAATGAAACGAACTTTAAATATTCAGTGATGCTTACTGCAATATATTAGTGAAAACCATAACGAAATCAGTTAAGCCGTTCCTGAGATTAGCGCGCACAAACGCACAGACAAACAGACAAATATTCTAACAACTATTGTTTTGAGTTCTACTGCGTTAATAGAGGCGCCTAATAATAGTTTATCTCATATATATTTAATGTACAGAAAGCGACCAGTTAAAATTTTATGATATGTATAGATGTTTTATCAAACAGGAATATCGCCACTTCTCAGTTGGAATTGTAATCAAGACGTGTGGTAACTTATATTTATTAAAAATAGAATGTATATCTGATACTGTCGCAAAAAATTTAAAAGTTTAACTTTGACCTTGATTAAAATGACACATGACAAACAATTTAATCTGTAACAATAACCCGGAACCACTGATATGTTGGTTTTTGTAACTCCAATATCATATAACCCTGGTTCATAAAGAATCCCAAGACGAAGAAAAAAATCCCCATTATTTTACTAGAAACCCTAATTGACTACTGGTGAATCAAAATATATATCGGTGAAAACAGTCGAACCATCTCCTCAAAACAAATACTATGGTGATATAAATACCTGCCATTGAAAATACATCGTATTAGTTTCATGTACGCAACTTTCGTTACATCGTGATATTTCCACGGTATTTTCATAGGTAATTTTTCAAAGTGTGCCATAGGAAGTGTAACATAAAATAACTACAAAAACTATAAAATGGCTCATTTTGCAACAACCCATTTTTCATTAGTCTAAGTAAAATTAGTAATTACCCATTATGCTACGCTACGTAAAATGAGAAAAAAAACTACAGAATTCGATTCTTTTATTTTGAGTATTTTTCACTGCCATGCGTTTATGATTTCACTGTCCTGATGCTGCCCAGACACTTTTTGAAGCTAGATAAGGTTGTTAGTATTCTATATAATTATGTTAAGGCGGCCTATTCACATTGGTTCTAACGCTGAGATCACTCGCCCCGCCTGCACTCGCACCCGCGCCCGCGCCGCCCTTTAATATGTGTACGATGACAAAGACGCCGCCGGTCTCTACAGCCTCCGCTTTGCATATGTAAAGGTTGTTGGGCCACCCGCCTGCATTCTAATTTTAATACCCACCTAGCATTCCTATGTACAATAAATATTATCTCAAGCATGATATAAAAGGCTACAGTAGAATTTATAAGATCGTACTTTATAACTAAGGAAGCTTTATATGAAACGTTTCATAAGAGTCAACTAATTTTATGATACTAGCGACAATTTTTAGGGATATGCAAAGTCAATCACTTTACCTCCCCTGCCCGCGGAGCACCATGGCAATCAACACTTCAATTGCAAGTGTCGTTATGTATACGTAAGACAGAAAGTTAGACAAATTCTTAATTTTTTACTACTATTATTTCTTGTGAATTATATAAGTTAACAAGTATTGATCAATTCACATCACACTTCAGGTCCTTAAATAATATTTTCCATTTTTCTTCCGTTATTAATTTATAAATTATGTTTAAAATACAGTTTGCTAAACAGAATGTCTTTATAAACATTGTTTTCCAACGCACCCGAAGCGATGCACGCAAAAACTGAATACAACTACTTCGTGGAACAGTTAACTGTATCATCATTCCATAATTAAAAAAAACTTTACTGTTACAATTTAACGGCCAAAATATTTTTTGTCTTTTCATTAGTTCTTTTTACAATCCTACTCCGTCCTTTTTACAAGTCTATTCAAAAGGAATTGCTCTATTTTAAATATGTTGTAACCCAAAGTAGAGCAAATTACCTTCACGGTTGTAACTACACTTATTGCTACTCTCTTTTTTTACGTTGCATTTATACAGCTTATAGCTAACAATTAGGAGTATTCATTTACACCGGTATTGACTCGACCTTGTAACGGTAACTCATCATACTAAAATTACATACTTATATGCACCTAAGTAATTACTATTGCTAGATTTAGGCTGTTTATTATTAATAAATTAACCACAATTAATATGCAACCGTGAAAGACACAAAGCAAGGATGAATCAATTGTGCATAATTCAATTAGTCACTTAGATCACTGCCGCCCCTTTGTTTTTACATTTTGCTTGTAGTATAGTGCGGATTGGCGATGTAAATTGGAGTACCAGAGACCAACCCGAGCATCTAAATTTATAAGACCACAACGAGATGTCCAATGAGATTTGACAACTGTCGGAAACCTATTTGTTCAGATTTAGTACACCTTGGCCAGTATATAAACGCATAATGTAAAAGAATATAGGAGTCTAATGTCAGTGTCTATTCAGTGTTGTCATGAACTTGTGATCCGAAGGGATTCGGCATTAAATAAGCTATATGTACTAATTAATTATTGAAGAGAACATAAAAGAACATATCACAAGAGAACTGAAAAAACAGGGAGGGTTGCCATGACACCAGTGAAAGCAATAATATTCATTTATTTACAGATATATACACCAACAACAACCGCTTTTTATTAATTACAATTGTGGGTACTGTCAATCTTCGGAAACACGGAAGTGCTATTTTTAAATCCCTACTATGAGTTTACACATTTCCTTTTAGATTTTTAAATCGTTAATAAAATACTTTTTTATTCATCCACTCAACTTCAAATACATCGTTTATACAGTTTTTGTTTTTCACAAATATTAACTAATTCATTTATTAAATTAAATTAATTAATTTTAGTTTTATATGCCATAAAAAATTATCTTATATAGGAACTTTAGCAGGATTAAAAGTAATCAATTGTTTTTTATCTAAGCCTACTTACTAAGCTTACTTAATTCCTAAATTAACTAATTTTTTTATATTCCTAGTTTTATTATTAGCGATCGTCTATTTCTTATTTCAAATAAATCAAAAACATAATGATTATGTGGTATGTGAGGTAGTATTACTCCGTATATAAATTGGCAATGACCTTGAATATCAACAGAGGTTACGTACGATTTTGATTCTTGAGGAGCGCCATAGAGTAATGAGGAGCGCCGACATTTGTGAAACAGATTATTCGCATATTTGTTTATTCTTAATTAGGTATTTATAGAATGTTTATTCTACATCCGTGGCCTAGGAAGCTGTGATGCGTTAATGGAAATGTGATAGCGTTTTATCTTTTACCTATAAGTTCTATTTCTTGAATTTGTATTGATTAACAATTGTTTTTAAATATACGACTACGATTTCAATTCATAGTAAAGTCACAGTTTTTACTAAAAGCAGTTTCAATAATTGCCTAGTATTAAAATGCAGTTTTGAAACGCACCTAGTTGGGGCCCGCCTAAGGTGTAAGCAATACTACAATGACATGTTATTTAGTGTCGGTACCTATTCCATATTCAAGCTGAGCTTGTGGCAAGCCGATAATGAGTCGTAGTCACGAGCTGTTATTCCGACGGCACCGCATTAGTTTCGGATGACATAGCACGTAGCTGGGCCGGGTATTTGTTTAGTCTTACATTTATACACGCGCCCTGCGGGCTCTAGGTGTTTCGGAGAATGTAAAAAGACTCCTTTGTCTCGGCAATGTTAGTTTTATTGCTACCGTAACGTAGCTACTTTTTGGAACCGTTCGGTTACTTTTCTGTGCAACTTCTTTTATTTCTATATTAATGCATACCGTACACTGGAACGAATCCCCGTCAATTTAGACCACAGCTTTATTGTATTGACATAACTTAGACTGTTTAATAATTTGTTATACGAAGAGGAAATGCTTAAATATTTAAATTAACCATAAAGCAAAAACGAACTCTTTAAGTCTACAAAGTATTGTTACTCACTGTAGCCGAAACTATCTTTAGCATTCAATATTACCTACTTCATTTGTACAAACTAATTATCAGTGGTAAAACGTGCTCTATGAGTTCGCTTATTTGATATAACAAAATTACCTTACTCCAGTTTTAATAATGTTGCTTATTTGTAGATTTCAGAAATGGGGTATACAGCACGAGACACGTATGTAGGTAATACGCCCAAACATTTTTTGTATATGAACTAATTATTAAGATTAATTAAATTAAGCTTCAATAGTTTTCACGTAACATAGCTAACTAAACTTAACTTTTGGTTCGTGCTGTATAACTGTATGTATCACCTAATGGTAAATGATTACTTCGACATTCGTAACATCAACGAAGCGAAGGTCCCATGCTTGACGAAGGACCATATGCAATATCACTATAGGGATTCCGAAAATGAAAGTTTCTTGAATAAATGGTAAGAATTACCGTGCAAGCAGAATTGTGGACGGTTGCCATGTATTAACGTGGTGTCGTAGGAACGACAAAATTGTATTGTACGGCGTCTTGTGAATTTTTTAGTATTAAATCGAACAGTTCAAAACTTCTTCATGCCATGATGGCATTAAACATCACTTTGTAGAGGTCAAGATCTATAAACTGGGGTATCTTTTATCAACTCGAATTGCACCCCTCTGAATTCCATTGAAATAACCTAATTGTCTGTGCAGGCTCTGTGATTTGTTAAACTTACATGGATTTTATTATGAGATGTTGAAAATTTTGATTCAGAAACTTTTACGTTGACGTTGTTTATCTTTGACGGTTGTAAAATTTTGTGTTATTTTTGTTATTAAAACAAGTTTCCGCAAATGTAGATAGGTATTTCTTGCGTCGGGAGCTTACAGTTCCTGAGGGGTCACAAATACACAATATAAACTGCAAACAAAGACATTGTGACTTTACATATTGGCGACTTATCGATACAAACCAAACTATTGTAAAAACAAAGCAAGGGTTTGTTTCTAACCCAAACTCGTACGGTTATTGTCTTTTGACGCAACCAACAGAATAGATGCTTAACAAAATAATAAAAATCACAACAGACAAGAATTCTGAAACATCGTTGAACGTCGCCATAAACACTTTGGTCGTTAAACTTTATTAGTAGCCTTTGGCGGCTCGTAAAATATTATTTTTAAAATGTTACTGTATCTGTACAACGACGGGTTGAATCGACAAAAGTAAAATAACAACAAAAATATTTAGCAAATACGAGACGATGACAGCAAACGCGTGCTTAGTTAACTGGCAAACTAATTGCAAGGGTTCAACATTTCACCGGCTTTCGTCAATAACTTATTATTCATAATTTTACAATGTCAGAGAAAGTTTTACGTGGTGTAAATGTGAGGCAACTGTCTTGTTTAACGGCGCTCCGTTGTTCGTTATTTGCAAAATGACAATAATGTCGTATAATGTGGTAATTGTATAGTTTCAACGACAATTGCAACAGTAAAAATGTTCGAAAGCGTTGAAAAATAACCTTTCCGAGTATTGCATTTTTATGGTACCTAACAGAAGGCCGTGATTACCTACTGCCGCTTGAGCACATCAGTATTTAACATCAGAGGACGGCATCTATGTGTTGCAAGTGATAACCGGTCACATTAACTGGCTGTTCAACACTACGAAAGGAATACAATAATAACATTCCATCGTTGATGATAAGGATAGCGATAGATAGCGAGGTGTGTGCAAAATCCCATCACCATGGTGGTGGAGTATTGCCGAGATTAAGTTAGGCAGTACGGTGCCTAGACATATCCGAAAATATTATTTTCTTGGACAGACAACTAGCAAAGTGCACAACGAGCAGGGAAGGTTGACTTAAACTAGTACACGAGTATGAATAGAGCCACTCACACCAGAACTCTGTAGTCAATTTTCGAAGATATGATGATAAACTTTCAGACATATATTTTTAAATAACTTTTATTTAGAATCAGTTAAGCAATATGTGTAATATATTTTCATGCTCAATATACTATGAGCGGTTATTTGGACACCCGAAAAACCTTTTTTTAATTTAACAAACAGCGTTGGTAACAACCGCAAAACTACATTAGCAGACCGAAACTCGATTCAGTATCACCTGCGTGTAAACTCTCTCACCCATCCTAATAACACATCAGCATGCTCGTTACGTGATAAATGTTCGGTCAGTGCAAAAAACTTCTCAGGGGCCAAAACAAATATTAGTATTGGACGCGCGGTCGTTCACACGCGGCGATCGGCCCCGAGGCGTCTCACTTATAGTGTAAAGATTGCCACTCGACAACATCTGAGCCATCATTTTCCCCGCAAGCTATAATCTTCTCACAAAAAACCACCCCTTATTACATCTGACTACATTTTAAACGCATCATCCTCCTTCAAATGAAAATGACGGCAAAAATAAAAACCCAAAATTTTTGTAGTATAAATTTTATTCTGATGCCCTCTACAAAAATACGTTAATTCTTACAAGTAAATCGATTCAGCTTAGATCATATCGTTTCTTAAAAGAAGTTAATTTACATATCAACATTTTGTCGTTTAGAATCACAGCAATTAAGTAAAATTAAGAATTATTTTAAGCGATTTAAAGATAAGTGTCTATTGATTAGAATTATTGCTGGAGATTCTAAATTAATTATAGGACCGTAGTGATTGTAGCTAAAGGACCAAGTTTTCAGCACTTGTTTACATAATATTCACATCTTCTATTATAATATATGTTTATCTAAGTGACTTTTCATGTTGACATCATAAAATAAATAGCAGTTTAATGATGGTTCAGATAAAAATAAAAATACTTAAATTCATCGCAAATGGTGTCGAAAATTTCAAACAGATATTCTAAGCCATAAAAATGTCCAACTTACTTTAACAATTAGATAAAGAAGTATCAAATGTTTCTCCTATTTGGTATGAATTACAAATGCCATGAACTATATTCATCCATTTATTAATATCACATCGCATGTTTAATTAAAACAAAAATAACATCGTAATAAAATTCAAGGTACAGATTGCTACAATTAAATCGATCACAAGTTTTTAAATACTGTCAAAATCAAATTGGCTACTTACGAATCAAATATCCTTGGAATGTTATATTAAGTATAATAAATTATATCGTATTAAGGGACTGATCCGCTATGCAGACGTCAACAAATAATATAAATTGAAGATACAATTACCTTATTAATATTTTGTAAAATAACACAGTACTAAATTACTTTATCATAGCGCATTTAAAAAGTTAACATTTAAATGTTACACAAAATTTCGTAAAAGGTTTACAGAACTTTCAGGATATCTTGAGTATCAATCTATCCACCTAGCTAGTAAACGATGTTGTATGTATATGTTTTTAATATTATTAGGATGTTATTATGTAATATATTTATTTTTATGATACATAAATTTGAATGCAGCTATAGTTATTAAACTTCCAAAACACTGATTAAAAATGTAGATTATTTATCATAAAACTGGCTGATATATCCAGTTAAGACATTTCTAAAGAGCATTCTAGTACACAACATTAAATCTATGCACTTTTTGAACTTGTATATTACTCGTATGTAAGTTATTTAGTTCGTATCATGTCTATTTTAATAACCATTACGACAATAGTTAACTTCCATAGGTTTCGATAAAGCCGCACATTTGTGTGTAACATCGATATTTTGTTATATTTTATTTTCAATTATGAATCTTCAAATGATTCGAAAAAAGGTATTGTTTTTCAAATTCCCTACTTCCCTTTTCACTCTTCGTGCATTCTATTCTAAAATGTTGAATTTTACATTTTTATGATTAATTAGAAAATGTATTCATTATAAAACCTTTATAACGTAATCCTAATCATTATTTCTATTCGAGATTGCAAATGATATCTTAGATAAATAATTTTAAAATTATTTATTATAAAAACCACATCCAAATCTGCCGAATACTCAAATTCATTATGTAATGCAAACCTAAATTTCTATTCAATAACCTTAGTTACAGCGGATCGCATTAACTAGGAACATTATATTATATATCGCACCCTTAGAATGAAAGTGACTTAACTCAAAATTCCCGAAATTCCAGATTTTACTATAAATTTACTTAAAAAAGCCTACTCTAAAACCCCATGGTGAAAAAGAACCCGAAATTATGAGTGAGAAAGGGAAAAAGGAAAACCTCATACATCAGTCTCTTTAAATTTACTCAAGGCCATACATTTTTTAAAACTTTCTTCGTCATTTCCCATAAATTGCAATTTTTGAGTTAAGTCACTTTCATTCTAAGGGTGCGGTATTAGTTTGATGAAGTGTGCAAAGCAACTTAACGACAAAAAGTCTCCACTTTATATTAGTATGTAAATTTCCATGTTTTGTGCATCAAGTTTGTAACCACGATCTACATTCTACCCACTACACATGCATATAAGAAAAACAACAAATAATTGTAATTGTGTGTAATTGTATAACCATGTTCTGAGCTATTGACTAAACTTGTATGTTGTAGCTGTTTATCATTAATTTGGCTTTTAGCCAAAGATGTTTATATTTAAAAAAATCTATACTTTTTTGTAATCAGGTAGTAGATGAAGTGTATAATTAAGTGATTAAGGGGGTCCGGGAGTTACATGTCTGGTCAGAATAGCTCCAACTGAAACCCTATGACCAGCAGTAGATTTCTAAAGGCTAATGGATGGATGAATGAGAGTACGTAATGAAATGGCGATATAAATTGAAACGCATGTGGTTGGCTGCTCCCAAGTACCAAGAACAATTAAACACGACATTTGTACATTTTCAGTTCTGGAAATGTACACGAAATATACAACAATAGTTATAACCTACTTGTATTCAGTTATATTATGGATTTGTATTATTTGTTTATATATAGTTTATTTAAAATACAAACACCAATGAATTTATCCTTCATTGCCATAGAAGTAGTAATTTTTCAATAAATTTCATATACAGATTACTATTCATATATCATTATTATATTTTTGCTCAACACGTATGGAAAAAACTGTAAATCAAAAATGAAACTAATTTTTAAATTAAATTATTTAAATGCCTTTCATACAATGCGTTAGTTACTATAGTAATAAGTTGTTTTGTATAACGTTCATTTTTAAACTATAATAAAAAAAAAATCTCATCCTATCCGATTCTATGATGAGTTTGAGGAACAACTGAAATATTTCACCGTCCAATCAACACGATTTAACTAATAAACAAAATACTACTTAAGTTATGTTTTTGATTTAATTTTTATACTATAATACAATAAAAATTTCTCTTGGAGAGATCACACGAACCAATTATGCTACTTAAGTAAAATTGTTTTATATAGTGCTTAGCAAAAAAGTAGGCTGTAGAAAGATGAAAACCTTTGGTCACTGCAGTTCCTCAGAGCACAAGTAACTTTACTGTTGCCTAAGCACCAGTATCCTGCCGTTCTCAAGCTATTAATTTTTTTTTTTTCAAGTTGTAAGCTTCTAACACTGAACTAAAGTGTCTGAATAAATAATTTACGATATAAATCGTTTATATACCATTTACATAATGAGCCGTTGTATATCAGTTACATATTGGCGCATCTAACATCAGCAGATCTGGCCTGCTCGCCTGCCGCGACAGACTTGTCCCACAATCTTATGTTATTTTCTATCGAATGTGAATTATGTCTCGTTAAACTTTGTGTAAGCCTTCGTACCCTTCATCGGATGCTAGGAGAAAATTGACCCTATTTTCGGTAATATTATAATAATAATAGATATTAAAATTATAACAACGATCACAACTTTCAGATGTTATCTCGTCCTTGCCTAATAAACAATAAAATCTACAATCTTGTATTGGTTCTGCTTTATTTACTTATTATTATAAGAGAAATGATTTAATGATTTAATTTTGTGAGAAAATATCATAAGTTTGCAAGATAAGTCTTGTCCTTGCATATATCCTGTTTTTTTTTATGTTAATTTTATGTCTTCTAATATTTTGATGTCTACTTAATCAATAAAGTATTTTTTGATCTGCAAGTTTCATATACATTCAACGGAGCAAAAAGACAAAATAGCCGATTTGAGATAATAGCATTACAGAGTAACAACGGCAGCATGATTTTCTTTGAGACAGATTAGATTAGAAAATGTAAAAATGTTTAAAACTAAAAATCGTTAACACTACACGTGTATACTTTATTCATACATATCGAAGTAATCCACTATTCATTCAATTCACAATTATGGTATAATTATACTTTGTAGATCAAAATCTTACTTATATTTTGTAAAAAAAAATTAACTCACTAGTTTTTTACGTTGCCTATGAAGCTACAGTATGTAAATTTTTATGAATCTTAGTACAAAGCAATGAATATATATATATATATATTCGCTCAATCATATACATTTTCACTTTACATATGAATTTGTGAAATTAGTACTGCAATAGCTAATTACATGATATTGCTCTACAGCTTTTTTTTACATAAAATAAGTTAATGTTTGACAACAGTCCCACCTGATAGTAAGTGGTCATGAAGTCTAAGATGGTGAACGCACTGACTTATAATAGCCTATTCACTCTCCTCTTTATTACAGCTTTATTATTGTCATTATTTATACCCTACAGCTGTCGTAACTCGGAACAAAATACTATGTTGGAACTAGTATGGACTAGTATTATTGAGTGATATTATTTTGTGTGATACCGGATATTCGAGTATGATGAAATATACATTTATAAAAAGTACTCGTAGATTAAGTAGTACTAGCCAGGAGATAGACAACGCACCTATGATACTAGTATGCAAAGTTATTATCTTGAAAACTATTCATTATGATAATTATATTTATATTTACAATCGTTCAGTATCGATTAAATTTAAACATTTTTTACTAATCAATTAGAGTATATAATATCTATGCTGATATGGTCGTATTAAGTTCAAATTTCTTGTCATTAAAACGTTATTGCAAAATATTTATATGTATGACCTTATCACTTGCAATCTACAATTTGCAAACACAATTATTGGGTACAGCATCCATAAATATCCATCGATTAATAAGTATTTATTAGACATGATCATGGAAGCCTAAAAATCATACAGTTGTTTATTGACAATAATATAAATAATAGTATTGGTGTAAATTTTAAAACCAATACATATTTACACGTCGCAATATAAAACTATATTGCGTTCAGCTACAAATATTCCCCGATACGAATAGTGCGCGTTGGCAACCTCCTTACTTTAAGCAATTATTTTGTTATTAAAATATAATTTGAAAATATTAATATTCAATTTATAATCTGTCACTGCTACATCACAATTTTCTAAATTATTCCAAAAATAATCGATGCTGAAAGTAGAGTGACTTATCGTTAGTATTTAGCATGAATTTATTCGTGAACGATCACCGATATGAAATGACAAAACGTAGTCTTTTGAGTAACGTTCGTACGTTCGCGAGCACATGCAGAGCGCAGGGTACCGGGATCACAGCGCGGTGCAGTCGAGCGACGCCGGGGCGAAACCCTAGGACTCTGGGAACAGAATGCTCTCGACCGGTGCCGAAGCGGTCATATCATCGTTGTCGGGCCGCGACCAGTCCTGCACAACAATACATACACACACACACACACACATTAATATATAATATTTTTGTCTCAATAAAAAAACGCCCAAGACCAATCGTAAGCGATCGAGCGAGTTACGTAACTGTGGACGAGGTCGATATTTTGAGTTCCTTGCTCCAGAAAGCACTTGAAACTTAGCGGATTACTATCGTTACATATAAATGAAAAATAAGCAAAATAAGTACTCCCAAGTTGGTCATTAAGTCTACCAAGCCGCATTGCCCGCAACATGTAAAACAAACTCTAGGCCTCTTATTAATTACGAGGACAAACGTGTGCCCTGCATGTAATTGATCATTAATGGGTCCAAATACTGGACTATTAGCAACCATCACAGCAGGGTTGCCGCAGCAGGTAACGTTTACCATGTAAAAACTTGACTGTCTATGTACTAACAAAAAAAAGTTTATTGACTCGATTTATATCAAACATAACATTCTCTAAGTTTAAGTTAAACAAGACGAAATCCCTACCTAAACATCTAAAGAAGTGGAGAAATTTTTAAGTCTGTTCTTATCCATGATTCTTTCTTTTTTAAATACTAAAAAGCAACAAAGAATAAAATGTAAGTTTACCTGTTCTTCTGTGCTCGCGAAGAACAAGTAGAAGAGATTTGCTCCGAGATCGATGGCAGCGGCCAAATAGAACACCTCTCGCCACTGGCCCAGGGTTTGCTGAAACGATGGACGGTTCGAGGTTTTGGTTCAATCCGTTCCACTGTCGACATACTACAGGGGTTGTATTATAGAACAAACGCTTGCGAAAGCAACGATTCTAGCAAGAATCATGGTCATCAGTCTCAAAGTCTCAATCTGATAGATTCACCGAATAGATGACCATACCTTGTGTGTTTTTGGTTTTATATACACGGGATGGTCCCATCTGGCCCGCTGGTCTAAGAGTAATGCTTGCCGTACAGGAGTTGTCAGTGTCAGCTAAACATAACAACTACTTCCATTGTCATTAATACAAAATATTGTTTCAAAAATCCATCCCAATCCCAGCGACATGTGTGTCGTCGGAACGGCATATCTTAACTACTCGTACGCTAATATAATTACATGAACGGAATTTAATCGTTTATCTTCTTCGTCTCTATTTATATATACTTGGAAATCAAATTATAAGATATATAATATCCAGATAAAGCTAATACAACATGATTTTAAATTTACATCATCGCGGACATTATCAATTTTAACTGTAACGAGTACTCACAATTTTTGTGTTCTTTTACCGATGTCTCAACTCACTTTCAAGACACGGCCAGACTCTAAAAATCGACGAAATATCGTTAAAAACGGAAAATGTGAGTACCCTCGACTGTTTAAAAGCTAATACAATGTTTGAATGTCTGTTAGAAACCTGTTCCGCATCGATCATGAGTCCAATGACGTATGGCGCCATGAAGCCGCAGATGTTGCTGGCGGCGTTCGTGATCCCGTACATGGTGCCGGCGAACTGCGGCGACAGGTCGATGTGGTTCATCTGGTTGCCTAGCGACGACGTAACAAACAAACATTGCAGCATCACTAGTTCCATTCAAAAAATAATAATACATGGTCGAGGATGGTGTCCGCCATGTTTCCCTCGTCTCACTTCATTAAAGTGTCTCAAAGAAGTATCTACGTATTGGATCTATGTGCCCACGCAAGCTTTCCATACTCCACTTACATCCACCATCCAGGTCCACTTACATCTTGGCCCCGTGAAACTAGCTTTGAGATATGTAAATATATTAGTTAGTAGTACAATAGCCATGGACATAACCAATGCCCATATGCCCATAGACATAACATACACATAACCCATAACATAACATAAAGAAAATATTGAAAAAAAAAATTATTTTATATACATTTATATTTATATTTATAATATATTTTATATTACAAAATTACGATATAATGTACGTAATTTATATATTTTCTTTATTATTTTTGCATATTAAAACTGTTTTTTACATCGTGTATTCATCAAAATGTTACTATAATAATCATTAACTTAGGGTCTATAAATATTAAAATCATGAATACACCTCTCCGAATGATCATTTCCAGATTTTCCATATACATTGTTATTCAAAATTTTATGTTTTTTACCTTAATTAGACATGATTAGTTTTACTGATATTTTATATAGCCTATCATGTACGCAATCACGCGTTCTCACTACATATTAATGTTCATTACGATCGGTCAAGCCTAAGTTAAGGTTAAGGTAATAAACAAGACATACAGACAGACAGACAAAAATTTTTAAAAGTGATCAATTTCATGTCAGTAACTCATGTCAGATAAAAAAATGGAATGTACAGACAGACTTTACAAATTTATATAGCAGTATAGGTTATACATATACTAACCGGCATAGACAGCGCCACCAAATGCTGACGTAATGCTCAAAAGCAACATCACCGCCGTCCGGTCGCAGCCCGCCCACGCTATGCCCAGCAGACCCAGCGCCGGGATGAACGCGGCTGAAAATAACAATTTACGGTTAACCCACTTGGTCGACGCCCCGTAGCCCAATTGATCGTAACTCTGTCTGCCAAGCGAGGGTTCCCGGCTTCGATTCACGGCCGGGGCCCGATCTTCAGGTCTTGGGTGTTTGTGATGTCGTTTTTGCGTATATCCATGCCACAATCAATAAAATAATCCTTGTGGGATGGTATGAGTGTGTAAGCTTTTGAGCATTCAATAATAAATTAATTGTGATCACTAAATCGCTAATGATTGACTAAGTTATTTAATTTTGGGTGACGAGTAAATGCTATATGTTTATGACCGTTTCAGATTTTCAAAAGTCATACTTGAATATAAATTTGACGACCCCGTAGTTTGACGACCCCCCGACGGTAGCGACCCTGCCTGCCGAGCGGGGGGTCCCGGGTTCGATTTCCGGCCGGGGCAGATATTTATGTGACAGATAAATGTTTGTTCTCGGGTCATGGGTGTATGTGATGTGATAATTGTGTATGTCCATGCCACCCGCAACACAGGGAATCCTAGTGCGGGGGTGTGAGTGTGTAAATGTTTAAAAAAAAAAAATACTAAGCGGTACGTCTAGGTCTCGGTAGTTAACGTTAAATGCAGCCTTAACATAATTTTAGGAGAGCTTAAGAACTTTGAACGATAGATATATAATTATTATAAAAACTTACGCACCGACAGTATTCCACAGCTTCATACTGTTCAACCGCGAGATACATCCCTTGGCGAGTAGCCAGTCCGCGAATATACTGATCACAATGCCGGCGATCCACGCCGTCAGGTACGGGAGGGCGGATAGTCTCGCGTTCTGTCGGTTACATGTATAAAGCAATTTTGTCACTTGAAATTTAACACACTTATTCTATACATGCAGACACAAAAATAAAGATTTTTTTTACTATTAATGCACACACAGAAATATTTTATAAGAAAAGGTAACAATGTGCAAATGTATTTATTTATTTTATTGCAACATAATAAAAATAGAACTTAATGGCTAGCGGCATTCTCTGCCAGTCAACCTATGGCAATGGTGAACATTTGTGGCAGGTGACAGGCTAGATAATTATTCTATATACATACATACGGCAAGTACGCTTCACCTAACTTACGTCACTCTTGATATACTTTTATACCTTTACACAAAAATTAATGTATTTGTTTATTTATATTTTTACTAATTTCAAATCATTATTTTTATTTTCTTTTACTTGACAGGTACATATTTGTAACCGTATACATAAGATAGATAAATGTTTTTGAAGTGTTAATTATTTGAAATGTGTGTGTCAGATAATATTAGACAATTTCTCTAATTCGTTTAAACTTAAAATTGTTTAAACTATGAATGCAAAAATATTAATTTAAACGTTCTAGAATTTTGTAAGTGTCAATAAGCCACATATTATGCAGTACACTCAGTTGTTGCCTTATCTTCTTTTTGTTTACGTGTATTTCGCATTACTCACCACCAGCCAGGGCTAACTAGTAGAGAATGCCAATAAGCTCAGTCTCACCCAACATCCAATAAAGAAAAACTAAATAAACCGCATCAAAACGGCAGTTGTCTAAAACAACCTTCCTTTGCTAGAGTTCCAAAATCAGCTTAATTTATATGGTACTAACAGTGGCACTGTTATCCACCGTCACTACTCATCCACCCCCCTTCAAGGTCGATCGTAAAATATTTTAACATACTTCAGTTACAATGTTGTATAGCCAGCTCTACACAACTTCTCTTTGAGCCGGCAACGAATTGGTGATACTCCTAGTGTGACTGACGCCGGCGATCACTCATTATCACGTGAACCTGCTGTTGTGTTGCTGGCAATAAAACGTAAAGACAGAGTCTAGATCTAGCTAGAATCTACTACATACGAACATATAGATTCATCAACTCACGGATACAATATCGAAATGCAATATGTTGTTCATGTATGTGGGCAGTTCGGTGAGCTGCGTGTAGAAAAGCCACGACTGGCCACACTGTGCGATGAGAATCGCCCACAGCGGTCCGCACGTCAGGAATTTGCACCACGGTATCGAGAGCGTTGTGTTCTCTTCCTGCAAATAAAAAAAACATTAATTACATCTATATAAAAATCCAGTGATTGAACTATCTCGATTGCAACATTTTTCTTCATAATTAAAGAAGTGTTTTTTTTATTGCCAGAACGGTAGACGAAAAGGCGGACGGACCATCTGATGGTAACCGGTCACCGTCGCCTATAGACATGGGCAACACCGGAGGAGCCACCAATGCAACGCCGGCTCTGGAGGACAGCTCTTTTTACACCTTTTTTGAAGAACTCCATATCATAGAGCTCTAGGAATACCTCAGAATGAATTTCGTTACACAATTTACATGTGCGCGGCAAAAATGTTATTCATAACTTAGCCTAATTTGGTTACAATTATTACCAGATTCTTAGCTCAATTCCAATATCCTACCTCAAGTATCCATCTGTGGCCTACTCATATAATAGTTAAACATAACCGATTATAAAACAGCTGCATTGTGCGAAAACGAAATCTCTAGTGCCGTGACCTCAAATATCTGCGAAACTGACGGCGTGACTCATCGCTCGTCCCACATAAAATTGTAAACGATAATGCTGATTACCTGTATATCACTTCGTATGTAGAATATAATTTATAAAGTTTAACAGACCTGAAAACTAGTTTAAAATATTCCTGGTAAACTAACAATATACAAAAGTCAATTATTAAATAAATAAGAAATACATTATTTATTTTATATATAATAATTATTATTACGATATTTACTCAAAGGTTCTAGTAGAAATTGACGAAATTGCTTTGTTTTGCTTGGCGTAGTCTGGATACGTTGTAAAATAGTTTTTGTTTTTCCTATGTGTACATTAATAAGTATTTGTATTATATTTATTAAATAAACACAAAGACCACCACCACCAAAAACCACTTCTAGGCAACATAATTCACTTGAATACCTTTGCTTTCATTTTAAACTCCTCCATCAACTTATCAGTCTACTTCACAAGTCATCTTGGTTATACCACTGGATTATCTTGTTCAGACAGTCAGACAGAGATTTTTATATTACATATAGAAAAAAAATCAAGATAAATATTTCTTACCTGTGGACCTATAGAATTTGTAATGTATTCAATTTCTTTAGGACATATTCTAGGATGCTTCTGCGGACTGTCATAGACCAGGTACATCCAGCCAATGAACCACAGCACGCCAATACCACCGAATATGTAGAAACACAATGGCCATCCTCCCGCAAAATCGAGAGTACAAAGCCACCCTGATATCGGCAATGATATAACAGTACCAATATTTGAGCCTGAAAAGCAAGTCAATGGATTACTCATCGTCTTAAAAATTATATCTAGTCATTATCATAAATAAGCTCTTTTGATAGGTCTCCATTCTCTTTCTTAGAGGTCTTCTTTTTGTTTTATTTTTTCCTCACACTATGATTGATGATTATACTATGGTGAACTCTTAAGAAAAAAGGTATTCTTATTTTTTCTTACACTATGAACAAACAAATTACTATTATGGTATTAATAGCACAGGAATCATCAAAATCTAATTTGGATAATATCAAAGTAATACAATAATTATATAAAATTATTGAAACAAATGGTATGACTATCTAAAATGAATAAAACAAAACAAAATTAAGAAGAATACATATTACATATTAGAATAACACCTTGAGAAGACCTCATTTTATAATACATTAACAACTTAGAGCTACGTTGAGAAATATACATAATGATTATTAATTTATATAAGTATTATCTTTATTGTAATATCTAGATCTATCTAGCGAATGAAGAAGCATGCCATGTGATCATCACTTGTTCTCTTGCGGGCTTTGCATCTCATTCCCTTCACTTGAAACACATTAAAAACATTTCATGATCCACTTTTAGAGAAGTGGTATCCAAGTAATTAAGTGTAAAACTCCAACAGCAAGCATGAATATTATAAGGGCGCTACAGATAAATTAATCACCAGAAGATGGGTCTTAATTATAGGACAATATTGTATTATAAAAACTACCTGCATACACATACGCAGCAAATTTAGATCTTTCCAGTGGTGGGATCCATCTTGCTAACATGGCGTGCATGGCAGGATATGTCACACCCTCACCCAAACCCTCAAGTACTCTTACAACAATGAAGAACTTGAAGTCTACAAATGCAGCAATAGGACTGAGTATTGTAAATATTGCTGTTAGAAGCACTCCCACTCCGTACACTAACTTTCCTCCAAATATCTCTGCTATTCGACCCCCAGGTACCTATAATATTGCAATTATTATAAAACCTAAAACTTGACAATACATGGTTATAAAAATATGTAAGTTATTATTAATAAATTAGGTATGCAATTCATAAACAAAGTATTACATGTTACATACTAATATAATACCCTTGCATATTCTAATAATATTCACTACAATCTATGTCTATAACAATCAATATGTGTCAACAGTGCCATTACTTATTTATACCTGTGTTAAAACATATCCATAGAAAAAGGACCCCAAAATAATACTCTGTTGTGCTGGAGTCCAGTTAAAATCACCAGGTTTCTGTAAATAATAAGTTTATGAAATATACTGTACATTATTTAGTTATTGTTATAATAAATGTATACCTATATCAATTTGACAAAAATGACTGAGTTAGGTAGATATATATATTGGTCTCTCACATGAAAAATCTGATTGGTTATAGATATGTTATTTTATAAGATATTTAACATCTGCTATTGTGCAGTTAGAAATTATAATGAACGGTCCATTACCGGTGACTGGAGATGTTTAAGTGATGTTACTATGATGTGCATTTGGGTTGAATATGTTATTGTATGTATTAGTGACAGTAAGCCTGAACATCTGGAACTCAGGTTTAATTGTAATTTTTACAAAATCAATTAAAGGCTTTGAATTATCTTTTTGACTTATCAAAATAAATAAAATAAATTTACTGCCATTACAATTTATTTACTAGTTTTTTTTACAAAGGCTGACATATAAAACAACATGGTTTTCTGAGATTAGTAACAAACATTATAATATTAAATAGTTAATTATAAAATACTTACAACAGGCACGGAATTATTACTTGGTAATGAAGCAGGACAGACATCCAAAGTGGAATCATTTGATGGTAAAGATGTTGTAGAGTTTATCATTGCAACAATGGCAACAGACAGATTGACGCGCATTGCGTAGACATTGGCAAACCCTAAGAACCCCATGATACCAAGTACTGTCCGACATTTGATCCATCCTGTTGTCTCTTCTCCTAACAAAAAAAAACAATACAGACTAAGTATTGACTAATATTTTTAATAAACATTATAAGTTATATTCAAACAATTCATTAAGTGTATTCCATTTTTATCAAAACATAGTGTATATAATTAATAATTAAAACATTCTGGTATATCGATAACATGTATGGACTAACATTATCTATGTAGTATAGATAATAGAAACTATAAATGTATTAAGTGTTTCGATTCCTATATACCATTTTTGTAACAGAAATTGTATCAATGATGGTTACAATATAATACCTCTCTCGGTTTCCACGAGTATTCGGCGACTACTTGTTACATCGTTCTCAATATCTTCGTTTATAATAGGACTTTCTTCGATTGGAAACGACATGCTTGTATTATAATAACACCATTCCTCTAATAGACGACGTAATTCGAAGACTGTTCTCTAAGTTTAAAATCTTTTTACTTTCGATACAAATTACGTGACTCATAAAAGATTTAATGCCAAACACAGTACGATTCGTACATAAACAAAGAAAACAATTCATGGATTTGATTTGTCAAAATCTATGCAATTTCAACAATTTAATGACAATTGAATGTGACGTTGACAATTTAGTCGATCCACAGACTGATCAATTATAGTGGTTGATGACCATTTCCAAGTCCCAGTTCTAGTAGATATATATGTCATAAAGTGACGTCTATAGAGTATCTAGAGTCAATAATAGGCCACTGATATAAACGCACGGAAACTCCTAGATTTTTGCTTCGTAATTTATTACAAAACTGTAAGCTTGACAGCGTACAACCCATACCCAAAAAGATAGTCATGCCGACCCTAATCATTATCGACTGATTTCAATTACCTCCATACTCTCTAAGATTATGGAACCTAGATTGAATTCGTGTTTCATGGCATACCTATAACAAAACGATCTCCTCAGTAACCGACAGTACAGATTTCGCTGAAACCGGTCGACTGGGGAACTGTTCGCGTATGCTACTCACTAATGAGGCGAAGCCCTCGTGAAAAATGGGGAGGCGCTTGCCGTCTCCCACGATATCTCGAAAGTTTTCGACAGGATCTGGCCCGCTAATCTATTAAGCAAGGTTCCAGCGTATAGTATTTCCTCTGACCATATCGGCTGAGTAAAGGACTTTCTAATTGAATGGTTTCTCTTAGTTGTCATCTATGGTTGTCGGTCGCAATAAATAGCTACCAACGGAAAAATTCCTCAGGGGTCCGTTCTGTCCGATACTCTATTCCTGCTGCACATCAATGATCTGCTCAAGCCTGGTATCTATGGGTATGGAAATGACAGCACAGTAATGGAGAGATACCATCCGAATGCCCAGGCCAGCAGGAAAGAAATTTTGTCTTCTATAGAGTGCATTTTAGAGTGTGAGCAGGAATTGTACGAAACTTTTCCCCCATCGCCGTTCCTGCATCTAACCACCTGACGTACGGCGATTATCCATCCTTATGTTGTGAACGACGCCTGTTGGACGACGCGTTTTTGTGTCGTCATTTGTCATGCACACTGCAAAGGACTGGAATAACTTGCCACGTCGACCCAATCAAAAATGTTCCGTACTACATGTTATATAGAAGTCAGGTATCAGGCCCGTTTTAGGAGTATGCTAGGGCCCTTAAAAATTATACTTATACTTAACATAAAAAAATACTAAACTTATTATAACGTAACAACCACTACCAGTTCCCATAATAAATATAAATTAATTTATAGAATAATATCAAAAAACATTGCATTGTCATCGAGCTTTCATAAGCATACCAAACAGCTTAATAGGACGCTAGCAAATGAAAAATATACTATAATCAGGGAGACTTGGGTACATACAGATATTACAAGTATTACAATAAAACAATTTCGTTAAGAAAAAAACATTAAAATCCTGATTCTAGTGAAAGATCAAGGTTTCCTTTTACGATAACTCTCAGTAGATACCTTGAAATAAAAAAAAAATCTCCTTTTTTCGTTTAAGTGTATATTTTGGCCTTTCGGAATCCCTGTGAGGTTGAACGCCCTAGGCGCACACTCCGTGTGTCCTTATAATAAAGACGATACTGACAGTTGAAATTTAAAATAAAGTAAAACATCTATCCAAGTACCTACTTAGATATTTTGCCTTTTACAGAACTCGTCTTCGTTAATCTACGATTATTCATGGTTATGCTCATGACTGCATTTCAGAATTGAGTAATATATAATTAAGGTATTGGTTAACTATTAACATTACAACATATAATGTAATCATGATTACAGATTAACTAAATTAATCAAAATTTAATCGTATCTCCTGATTAACGATTATCAATCGGTAATAGCAATAATTCTTATGTAATTGCTGAATATCAGAAAATCTAACTCCAAATATGTTGATGACCTTCATTTATATATGGAATCAGATATAAACGACCTTCATCATGCCCTCAATAGGTTAAATCAAATCTTAGACGCACTGCAAGAATGGTCCTATCGTTACGGGGTTGCTGTTAATCCTTCCAAATGCCAAGCGATTCTCATCGGTAGCTCACGCATGTTAAGCAAGGCAGAATATGAAGCACTGCCATCTATCTGCTACGGTGGTACCATTATTCGGCTATTAGTGTTAAAAACGTTGGTCTCCACGTAGATGACACACTAAGTTGGAGAGCACAAATCAACGAGATTACTAAAAAGTTAATGCAACCCTGCAGTCACTTTATAGGTTAAAGAATTTCTTACCCTTGAAGACCAGGCTCATGCTTATTCACTCTCTTGTAATCCCCATTATCGACTACGGTGATGTATGTTATCCAGATCTTTCCGAAGAACTTCTTAACAAGTTGGAGCGTCTTCTTAATAGCTGTATGCGAGATATTTTGCGGACTACGTAAATATGACCACGTCTCTCAATACCGTCGCCAATTGAAATGGCTATCTATGTATTCGTGAACGGCGTAGCTCCAGAATTGTCTCCGTACTTTATTCTATACTAATACTTAATAGTAGTCTTCTCCATATCTAAAGGAGTTTTGCCAGTACTTGCGCTTCTCATTAAATCTTAAGGCTTGGATTCCGCCACACAAGACTGGTTTTTATCAATACTAATTCACAGTTCAGACTGTACTGCTCTGGAACAACCTACCTGTAAATATTAGAAAAGCACCAAAAATCCAGTCTTTCAAATCGCAAGTACGTCAGCACCTCCTGAAGACAACGGCGACTGAAGAATGAAAGAAATTCTATCAATTCATATGTATGGCAATATGTATGTATTTATATATTGTAAATATAAGTAGTATATATTGTTACGTGTCAGGTATCCGTAGGCTCGTAAAAATGCCACAAAAGTTCCGCAAAGACTTTATTTTACTTCACACACACTTCACAATCACAGTTACACTCGTACATCGCAGGTATTCGCTTCGTAGGGAGAGAACTCTTCGCTTTGTATTCGAAAACCGAATGCCCCGTGGGCGACCCTGCCCGCTATTTATACCGATTTCCGGGCTTCCAGATTTTCCACGCCCTTCGTTTAAATAAACGATAACAACAATAATTCCCGGAAATCGACATAACAATAGCGGGTCAGGTAAACACCCTCGTTTCGACCCTCATGTACGCCAATCTCACCCCTTTTGCCTAAGGCATTCGGGCCAGATTGGCCTGAAGTGACCTAGGTAGTTCTTATTACTACCTGGGTTTCTCTTTTATTGCATTCGGGCCAGATTGGCCTGAAGTGACCTAGGTAGTTTTATTACTACCTGGGTTTCTCTTTTATTGCCTCCATTGTCTTTCTCCGTAACGGTCGGCCACCCTTCCAGAAACTTCGTAAGCCTGCCGACTTCGAGAAGCTTCGTAACAATATGTTTAAAAATATATATATTATGTATGTATGTATGTATATATTATATACTATTTAAAGTTGTTTGTAATACCTACCGCAACTTTTCATCATCACCAGTATTGACTGGTAGAAAATGCCTCAAGTGTCCGCCCATTGTAATATTCATTTTTGAATTTTTAATAAAGGTTGAACAAATGAACTAACAAAAAAATATCGCAATTATCTAATTTCTGAAAAAAAATTCACAACTCTTCTCAACCCAATTCATTTCATAACTTATTACAGCAATACACATATTTTCAGTAATATTTCTATCTGGTATGATTACAAACTGTCTGATTACAATGTATTCTCAAGATTCGTATTGCTTAAGTATGGTCATGTTGTCTGGTAGGTATAGTGTCTCGGAAAGGGAAAAAATATCGGATTAATAAATACAACAAATTTTATAAAATTACTTTATTTGTTAACCCCAAAACTTACTTCTTATTCAGACTTATTTAAAGGCTCCTGTCAATAATCATTAAACATCATTTACTACCTAAAATTTATGTACATTCATTAATAATATTAACATCAATAACTATTAGTCTATCAACATAAGTACCAAGAATTGAATTGATAATATATTTATTACAAAGTAACAGAATAATTTATAAATATTGAATGTACTATTATAATAATTCTTATTAAATTAATAATATTTATCTTATTTAATTTTTTTTATGTTATACAAGATCCAGAAATGTAACTTTATTTTTTTTCATTGTAAATAAAAATAAGTGTTTATAACAATGTTACGGAACTGTCACAAAGATGCCCACATGTATTTGCTGATGCTGGGTATTAAAACACCCATGATGATCGTAGATATAAGATTGACGCTATGATTGTCCAAAATGTTCCTTCCACTTATATGTTTTACCGTAAGACTAGAATGTGACACAATTTTTCCATCTTTGTCCAAACCTGTAGACAAGGAAATTAAATAATTAATAAACTTTATGTGTATATAGAGTGTTTATTTTAGAGACGAAGCACTTTAAAACCTCTAAAGGTTTTATTTGCCTAAAACACAAAATTTTTCTTCAAAACTGCCTAAAAGCCCCATTATTAAAAAAAAAATTACTTATCTATAAAACTTATTATCAAAGTTTCATATTAGTTCAAATTTTGAATTTGTAGGCTTTCTTCTTTTAAAAGCATATAAAATAAAACTCTTTACTGTCGCCCGCGCAAACCGCTATACTGTTAACCGACTTAAAAAAAGGAGGAGATTCAATATTCGTGTGTATGTATTTTTTATGCACGTACAATCATAACTCCATTATTAAGAACCGATTTTGATTATTCTTTTTTAGTGTATTATGAACGGCTCGGAGTTAAATTCTTTTGAGTGTAGTGAGGATCTGATATTATTTCTAAATAAAATGACCGAGAGTTCAGTAACGTCTAAAAACATGAGGATCTTGCGCCATAAAAAATAATTTCGATTATGACTCGAATGATAACTTATTATTATACCAAATTTAATGAAAAGAGGTCCTTATGTGTTAGAGTTATCGAGTAACATACAATCAGACACTCAGATAATCAGACAATAATTTAAAAAAATATTGTGTTCGGGTCTATATGATGTAACCTATCATGTAGCATATTTTTTATATTTCATGTACAGATTTTTTCATCATTACTATTTCATTATATATATAGATAAATTTCTATGCATATACAGTTAACAATATAATAATACAATCGACTTTAATTAATAAATAATTTCATAACAAAATTTTATTATTACAATGATGTTTTTTTTTATGTTAATAGCCGACAAACGAGCAGACGAGCCAACTGATGGTAAGTGGTCACCGTCGCCCATGGACATCAGCTAGACCAAAGGTATCACTGATGCGTTGTCGGCCAGGAAATGAGAAGAACGTTAGAAAGCAAGTACTGGCTCTCAAGCCCCCAGCCGGAACACGACGAGTCGTTTGGCGGCTGACTCAAGCAGGAGGGTGGTAGCTAGCCAGGCAGGTTTCACGGAAAGATAATAATACCACTAATAATATTAATGACTTAATAATAATACTGATAATATAATCCTTACGCGAAGCCTTACCACCAAGCAAAAATAATGATAAAAAAATTATGCAACTTTTTAGGTAAAAAAAATATTAAAGAAAAATGTTCTTAGATATGGTGGCGATGGCCGTGTTCTCAACAGCTTTGGAAAAAATTAGATAATTCTAAGAACGATATTTTTGTACCTCATGGTACAATGGCAGAAATCTGTGTGATGGCAGAAAACCGACTGTGGTCGCGCCAATAATGGCATTACTCCACGAACGCATTTGCCCGTTCCCGCCAAAATTATTATAACTTGCAATTGCAATCGCACCTCGCGATTTATTCTATATTTTCTATTAAAGCGCGGCAAATCATTCCTTCGCTTTTTAAACTCCTATCCTTCCTCTTTTTCTGGCAAGCGCACTTTTATATAGCGGATTCACCGCACACTGCAGAGTTTGAAATGAGAAAGAACAAGGTCTCTCTTCCCGCCGATTTCGAATGCAATACGCAATTATTAACAAATAATAATATATCTTCCCCAATATATTAAAAACCGCACCGCACAAAGCATTCGAGTTAACACCGCATTACCGCTCCCGTTAACTATATAACTCTCGCAATAAAAAATAATATACTGTGAAGTGAAATAGTGAATCTAAACGGAATACCATCTAAGGAGAAGTTAAGAAGAAATAGACATTGGTGACAGCGAGCAGCCACCTAGCCGTCGACGCGGTTATTACGAGAACCGCATCAACCCTGCAGACCAGGTTAGTGTGCTTGCCAAACCTCCGAACAACCCTTTACTTTTTCTTCTTCATAATACGCAATCTATAGTCCACAAATCGATTTTTCCTACAACCTGTTTACAACCTAAATAAAACGCCCGCTTGAACCGGCTAAGGTCTTCAAAGACTGCTCCGCATTCTCACCATTTGTTTTGTCACCAACCGGATTCATATTCTATTATAATTCTATTTTTATTACTTATTTGCATGTAATTTTATGTCTATAGTATATTCCGCTCGCACTACATATATACCGCTTTACTATACATAATTAATTTCATTTGCAAAACGCACCGTACCGCTTAATTATTTCACTTCTTTATTGTATTATTTTCTTTATCTATTATTGAAAATTAGTTATATTTAAACGCATTCCATATTTCGCATTTAGTAATACGCCATTTTTGTGTTTACAACAAATTATTTAATTGTAATTCATTTGGAATACGTATTAATTGCTCGTATATTATTTGTATAATATATCGCATAATTTATTCACGCATGAGTAACATAACTTTGCTAACAAAATGGCTACTAAAGCAACATATCACGACGCTAAAACGATTTCAGACGACGAAATTAGTTTAAAAATATTAATCGCTAAACGTAATTCCATTTTTTCACGCATGCAATCAAAGTATGACTTATCAATCAGTGCATTAGACGCTAATTCGCAGAGTTCTTTACTTAGTACCGAGGCCGACCTTGAATTCTTACGCGATGTGTTCAAGGACACGTTAGAAGAATTTAACATCTCTATAAACATAATAACAAAGCCGAACCTGAGCATGAAATATATTTTTTAACACAATTATTCTAATCTGCCGATGACTATGCACCCTGCATTGGGGTAATTCCGAAAATGGGTATATTCCGATAATTCAAAATATCTAGCAATCGTTAGCCGTATTTTTTTATTGGAAACATTGGTCTAGTTGCGATCTTAATTATCCTGCCCGCGTCATTTGTCGTGAGCCAGTAGTGTCAACAATACTTGCACAGTGGCAGGTTTCCTCAAACAAGTGTTTTTCGTGCCTTTTTTGTTGTTTCGCAATATCCCCAACATACTTTTCTCGAAATTATGGTAGGTTATTTAAAGTTTTGTTCGTTTTTATGATAGATTATCGTTTTTGTGACTGTTTGACAGGAACACAACGTTATAGCTGTGGACTTATTTATTTTTCGGAATTATCCCAGAGGGGTAATTTCGATATAAACTAATTTCGTATTAACCCCGCATAGCTTTTTCTACCAATTAGCACTGGATCTCAAACTGAGAAAACCATGGCTGTCTTAATTAGATGTACACATATCTCATATCGTCGTCCTAAATGGGAGTTTTTACGCGACTTTATAGTAAATTCGTTGCGTATTACTCATTATATTTTCATTTTTCCGTATATTGTGTACCTAGGTATACGTATGACTTTTGTCCAGCAGTAGAAGTCTTTCGTCGAGTGGAATGTACGTCACTGCTCTAGGTACTCCTTGTTAGCAGTGTAACGTTCCCGGTAACGTTCGTGGGAATATTGGAAACTTACTAGGTATATTCCCCAGGGGAAAATACTGAAAACAAGGGAATATGGGATCGCCACATTGCTATTCCTTATTAGTTCTCTTCGTTTCGCTCAGCTTCCTTGCATGCAAATCTTCACCTAGTTTTTTCATTCATATTTATTCATACTTAACAAAAATGTTGAGAACCTTAGACTTTTTTGGTGGTAATTCCGAAGTAAGAATGTTGCAAAAAATAAGATCAGCAATACCATTAAGAAAATTGATGATATTTTATGCGAGGAGTAATTACGACTGAAAAAGAAATTTAAACCTTCGGTCAAAGTGCGAAAAGAGCATAGAGAAAATAGTTTCGGAATTGTCCCAATGTAGTACGTAATATCCTCTACACCCAAAATATATTACTTTGCATTTCAAAATTTTAATTTATAGAACCCAATAAGGTGTTTAAGATTCTAATTAACATTAATAATAAATCGTTTTATTGAGTCAATAGAGGTAAAATAATATAAAATAACTTTGAATAATTAACCGAAACATAAACCTCTGCTCATCTCATATAAATTTCTATCGGAATTACCTCAATGCACCCTACGGTATTTTCAGTTTTCACTATTGCAACTGACTTATGCTAAATCATTTTATAATTAAAATAACTTAAAACTTAAAGCGGACACAGCCGCGGGTAAATATAAAAATGTCAATATTCTCTTTGAATTTGAGATTGCCACTGAATGTTTCTTAGGAATTTAAAGTCATTTTAGTAACCAGATTAGCGTTTATATTTATAAAAAATAACATTAAAAAAATACTTTAAAGGCTTACATAAATTTTAAGTCAAGACAGCTCAACAAGGCCCATGCACCTATGGACCAAGCATTACAAAAAGCCAATAGTTGAAAAAGCAATAATTGCGTCATATTCTTAACACCGATTTGTTAAGTGAATCTGGATTCGAATCCTGCACGCAAACGCTGTGGAAACCTGCGTAACGGACAGTTCTCGATGTTTGGTGATTGAAGACGCGTGAAGTTGTCTCCTCTTCATTGTTACAGAGTGGTGAACTATGACATCAACCTCTTTTAATGTGTTAGATGTTACTCAATAGATTGAGGATCTGTGCCTAGCAGTGATGAAAATGTATTGTGTTGTGATCATATAGAATTACTTACCAGAATATTGCAGTGTTGCCCCCATAATAGAATCAATAAGGCTGCCAAGAAACCCTGCTGTTGCACCTATGATAATAATAGGCCACTGTTTTGGAGCATATGTCAACACAGTCTTATCAGAAAAGTATATAACTGCTAGGTAATGAGATATTCCTATGACTAGACCTCCAATTGTACTGAATAATGTACCAATGGGACTCATTCCTCCATTCGTCCCTTTTGGTACTTTTTTAAAAGACGTCACAAGGTATGGGTCAGACTTTCCAAAAACTGTACCAAGCTCGGATGCCCATGTATCACCATTGCAACATGCAAACACTCCTGGAATTAGAAATTAAATTGCTAATATTTCAAAGTTTTAAGAAATCAAACATGATTTAGTCAGGCCCTAATTACTGTTAAACTTACAAAGTTTCTGATTTTTATTTTTTAACTTACTTAAATTTTTAACATACATATATACGTTTTGTTAAGATTAAATTATGAGTACTTCATAAAAATATTCATGTATTTTAATTGGTAATGGAACTTTTGGCCAGACTAGACTTAAAAGGCTATTTATTATACATGGATTGGTGCGTCGACTCCAGACATAGTGTGAATCACTTTACAGTGATTTAATACTCTAGATTTAATACTTTTTAATGTAAATTGTGAACCACAAATGGGATATCAAATGAAAACTAATATTGATCAAAATTAAATCTAACTGTTCATTAACTTTAAAAAATTATGATGTATTATTGCTAAACAATAATAAAAAATTAAATTTTTGAGGACTGGAAATAACTAAGCAATACTAAATCTGTCCAAATTTTTTTTATCCACAATACAACTGGGTATTTACATGGAAAAAATATATTCCTGAAAAATGCTCATCCCTTAGGGTTGCACAAAAGGTATTCCAGAGCTTAAATTTTTATCTAGCCTAAAATAACATAAATGTAAATAACTATAATATGAGTGCCTTGTGAGCAACAATCACATAATTACATCATTATTTTTTCAACAATCATTGATATGTTATTACCAAGGACACCAATACTCAGCCACGATGCTCTATAATGCTTGACAAAGTCAATTGGTCTTTCCAAAGATCCAACATCTAATAAGTACAACAAAGCTAGTTGAGTGGCCATTCCTCCATTGCACAGCACTTGTATCCAGTTTCTTTGACCACCTAAAATTAAAAAAGTAATTAGGTATAATGGTACATGACTGTTAACCATTTAAGTAGTTTCAAATTTGATTCTTGACAACAAAATAAATAAATGTTTACACTCACACCCCTGCACTAGGATTCCCAGTGTTGCAGGTAGCATGGACATACACGTATAGACATCACAAACACCCATGACCTCAGAACAAACATTTATCTGTCACAAATGTCATCCCCGGCCTGGAATCGAACCCGGGGCCCCTCACTCGGCAGGCAGGTTCACTACCAACTTATGTTTATTATTATTAGTATCTTAATTGTTCAAGTATACAGATACTTTTAATAGTTAATAGTTAAATATATCTGTAAAAATGAAGCATTTTTACAAAAGTCTGATTTGATTAAATTTTGTTGCTTTAAATATTTTATTCTCTTAATTACTTCTATAATAATTTGACTGAAAAATTTATAGTATATTAAAAATAATAAACTAAACCTTTGAAAATTTTAATGTCACAGACTAACCTTCTTTAAAATCATCTTCAATTTTACGCTTCAAATGAGACCTATATTTAGTTGCTTTAGAAGAAGTTAAGAAAAATGTAAATAAATCTGCTAAAAAACAGAAGTTAGCTAATGTAAGTACAAAAGCAACCATGCATCCAATTAGAGCACCACTAAGATTAACACTTTTTCTTTTATAACCATAAAAAGCTATAAGCATCGGTATAAAACACGATGCAAGCCATCGGCCTGGTGATATCATGACTAGCTCTGTAAAAATCAAAAATAAATTGTTTTTAAATGACCGGTAATTAAAAATAATTTTATGTTCAGTCGCTGTTATTTGAACAAGCTTACCATCAAATTCCTCGTTTTTTAAAACAAATTTTGAATAAATCATGTTCGTAATCCATAGGGACATAGAAAGCGGTATAGCAGTTATACATAAAATAAGAGTTAATATATGATTGTTTTTCATAATTCTCGAATCCATAAGTATGTTTCTTATTATTACTTGATGCTAGATTGTAATGCGTGGTAAATAGTGGTAGCATAAATAATTGATTAAGAAATTTATAGTACTTTAATAAACTTTGACCATATTTATTTTTTTAAAAATTTCCATGAGCCAGTGAAACTTTAAAATTTAGGTTTTACTTCGATTTAGATTTTTGACTAATTTGACATTGACGTATTTATATACCCTGTTAACATGCCTGATATGTAACATTTCTATTTATCACAAAATACGGGACACAGATACATTATACACGGATTGGTTATATACTCTTGTTGCATGATTGCAGTTGCATAGTATAAACTTTAGATCTATAACTAAAATCGAGTAGATACACGTAGTTCCCAGTAAGATGATACAGCTCATCGCTAACACTAAAACTATAAGTATTTGTCGAAATGAAATAATCGACTTACTCGGTATTATAACCGTTCACCAATGCTGACAGGTGGCAGTACCAGCCCAGATGTAAGAGCAGTACTTCACACAGTCACAGTTGAACCTGTGCTTTATATATATAAGGTCAAAAGTTGTTTGGTGTGTGCTAGCGCCCCTCTTCCCCAAGAAGGAATCGCATCCGATGACGGCTTAGAGGCCGGAAGGCCAAAGCCAACCTCAGCTGGTGTTTAGTGGGTAGGTACCTAGGTCTATCGTGAGTTCCACATAACCAGCACAGCCAGCTGCGCTGGTATGCATTAACATTTATCACCTCAGTTTCGCGCATCACCGGAGGTTAGGCCTTTCCCGTTGCGTTGGAGCAAAAAAAATCTGGTGTACCTCCCCACCTTCGCTAGAACGTCTAGCATCCTTCCACCTCCTTTGGCCTTAGGCTCAATGAACCGTCCAAAATTAAGATCTGAGGAGACTTCTACTCCTACAAACTGAAGACGGTCTGTATATTCCAAGAACACATTCTGAAATGCCGGAGTCAAAGTGAACGGGCTGAAGGTTGAATCCCAAAAATTGGCATCACCCTATTCGGAGATTTCAGATTCTATTTGATTCTTACTAGTCCAAGTGCTCTTTAGATACTAAGCAACTGCGCTGAGTGTGATGTCGTCTAGTTACACATAGATATTAGGCATAAACAGACAATTTATATGTAACATTATTGATATATCAAATCAATAATTGTAATATTACAAGGTACAAGCATATTTGAGGCCTGGGAGACATCACAGAAAGCTATAGGTGTTTTTTGCGATTTGTCCAAAGCATTTGATTGTATTGAGCACGAATTATTACTTTTTAAGCTTAGTCACTATGGCGTCAAGTACAATGCTCTTAATTTGATTGCGTCCTATTTGAAGGGTAGGGTTCAATGTCTTATTGTAAATGGTACCAAATCATCGGGATCGTTAATTATAATAGGTGTTCCACAGGGCTCTATTCTAGATCCGTTCCTTTTTCTGATTTATTATTTATTTATTAACGATTATTTATTAGCGATTTGCCGTATTTTATTAGCAAACATGCGGACATTGTATTCTTTGCTGATGACACATCTGTAATATTTAAGACTGAAAAAAAAATTAAATATTGACGATGTAAACAATGCTTTGTCCCATGTATCGCATTGGTTTACAATAAACAACATAGCTTTAAATGCCAATAAAACGAAGTGTATGTATAGAGTTTGCACTACCTAATGTGCAGAAGGTAGACAAAATCCTTAAATTAAATAACGAAACATTGCCTATGGAACAATCCACAGTTTTTTAGGTGTCACCTTAGATAGTAAGCTTCAGTGGGGCACCCATATATCGATTCTCCCACGTAAACTTAGTATGTCTGTCTACGCTATTAGGAAGATAAGACTGATTACTGATGTAGAGACAGCTAGACTTGTTTATTTTGCCTATTTTCATAGTCTTATGTCTTACGGTATCCTAATGTGGGGTAAATCAGCGGACATTGATTCAATATTTATATTACAGAAACGAGCAATCAGAGCTATATACAGATTAAAGTCGCGTAAGTCATTAAGAGAAAAATTTAAAGAAATAGATGTACTCACTGTAGTCAGCCACTATATATATATATATATATATATATATAGTAATTTATTATTTATTAATAAAAATGTATAAGCAGAAAAGTGATACACATAATCATGAAACAAGAAATAGGCATAATTTGGTTACATCTTCATATCGTCTTCAAAAGGTTCAGCGTTCCTTTATGGGGCTTGGAGTTCGTTTTTACAATAAGATTCCTAAGTTGATACGCGAGTTGCTCATTGAAACTTTTAAGCGTCACATTAAAATACAACTTACAGGCAAAGGATATTATAGTATAGATGAGTACATTAATGACAAGGATGCCTGGAAATAATAGTGTCAAAACCAATTCCGCACAGGTTTAAACTTTTGTAATTACCATGTGTTGTTTAAAAGATGTGCTGAGGAGTTTCTTTCGCCGTTTCTTCTCATTGTTAAAGCACCTTTTCGAAACGGTGGTAGAAACAATAAAATGACGTTCATAAGTGTATTTACTGAATACCTATATGATTAAATGATTTCGAATTCGAATTTGATATTATAAGGATTCTTTCTGACCGCAGAAATAATTATGACCTCGAATATTTTTTTTATTACGTCATGTATGTATAGTAAAATTAAATATAGTATTTATATTTGTATCAAGATAAGTCATAAATATACTTAAAACCATATTATTTTTGTCCAGTACTTTATTGTATAATAAAGTGTAATCATTAAACAAATAAATAAATCTATTGATAATTTCTTATAATTGTATTAAGGCTCGGAAACCACCATTTCTTTATTAATACTCATCCACATACGATTTACTACTTAAAAGTATATGAAATAATATGATTCATTTATAGTATTTTTGGTTTACGGAGTATAGACCATAGAGTAAATATAATAGTAATAGAGGAACACAGTGTGCGAGTGAGATTTCGAGCTTTACAGAAAATCCTACTTGTGAGAAAGAGATACAAGAAAATGTGCCGTTGGACTGTTTTCAAACTATTAACTCTCCATTACCCTCCTTTCAAAAAAATGCTATTTGTTAATTTTATTACTTTGACTTCAATCTTTCTATATTTTATCAGACTAAAAATAGTAAACATATTGGTGTCGTGTTCAGTATTAAATTGTAGGGTTACTTATAACAAAAACCCAAACAAAGAGGCAATACACAGGTAAGTACTGATAGAGCAATACTACTTTCACGACGCTTATTTTCATAGAAGTTGATCTTAAAATTATATAAATTAATATTAATAATATGGAGTAAATACTCCAGTTTATGAATAATAACTTATTTTTCATAATTATGTGCAAGATAAAAAGATATTGTGTACGTGAAAACGATACCGTTTCTACACGAAATCTTGCACAAAATCTATCGATAAGTGGATAATTTTTAAATAGGTATAAATTAAAATTTTTTGTTTTTCTTTTTAAATTTGTTCATATTTTACCTTTTTAGTTTCGGTTACAGCTTATAAACACATTAGACAGAAAGTAGATAGACTGATATAAAGGTGCATCTTTGGCTTTAGAATAGTATTACCTTCTTAAATTGATAAAATTTGGCGAATTTTATATTTGTTATTATTATGATATGACAATAAACGGCGAATGTGATTTCATATTTATTGACAATTTTTTCTTCTTCAAGGTTTCCTGTAAATGCAGTTCAAAAAGAAAAATAGATTCGAATGTTAAACCAGATAGGTAGGGTTCCTCACAAAGTTTGCAGTAGACATTTTAAGGGCCAACTATTTTGTTCTGCGAAATCACTGACATGTTAATGAAGAATCTATACCTCCAAAATTTGTTGGTTAATTCCTTTCTGAGGGCAATAAGTTATATCGATTTACATCAAAGAATTAATTAAAACCAATAAGCATTATTATTATTGTTTTCTTTAGTACCGTTTAATTACGTTTTGTTTTATCCTCTCAAATAAGGTTAAGCTTAGAAAAAGCGAAGTAAAGAGAAGTTACTAGGATTAGCATGGTGTTATTAATTTAACATGTAATAATTAACTAAGAGAACGAATTGAATGTAGCAAAGAAACCTGTGATGGAATAGTCGACTTTCATGTCGATAATACATGGACATGAATTTGACATCACTAAAAGTCATGCACTTCAGTGTATTTTTCACACACATGCACATTTATGTTCTAGTGACGCGATTTTGAGTGAGTGTTCCTCTATTACGTAACTCTATGGTATAGACACTGTTTTGTGTCTACTAGTCTGTGATGAATTTACTTGATTTTGTAACTCTTTGTAGTCTATGCTTAAGTGGCTCAGAAAGCTTTAATTAGTCTGTGTGAACAAACAGCAGAGCGTAGGATTTCGTATGAATTATTAGGATTTAATAACAGATTTTGTTTAATACTTTGTTAAATTATCATAAATGTTACTGATGTTAATACGAAGATTGAATTTATCCTTGTATTATATTCATTTAGCTTGAATCATGAAGCCAGTTATTGATTTTGATGAATGTTTAAGAGATTCTCCGAAATTTCGGTATGTGTTAAAATAATCAACGAAAGTTCATTGTTGAAAGTGAAATTTGTAAGTGTATTGTGTTTGTGTTGATAAAATTGAACGGTGTTATTACCTTGCTATAGGGAACAGCTGGAAACCGAAGAGTCAAGCATAGATGGTTTGGAACAAAAACTCGACAAAGTTCTAAAAACATGTTCTATTATGATAGAGTCCGGAAAAACGTACATGACTCATAGGAGGTAAGTTCTATAACAGAGTATTAAAAATTATTATAAAAATGAAATAAATGTTCTCTTGTTTTCTTAAATACTCTGAAATTTATTTAATACTCATATTTTATCATGAACAATAATCCTTAAAACTGTGTGTGGTAATATGAGAGCATTTCGCTTGAAATATGGTATAATGTACTTTGATAATTGTTGTTAGAAAACAAATAAGTAAATGTGTACCCATTTTTATTCCAATTAGGGATGTATTTAGTGCAACAGTTACAACAAAATTGTAATTATGTCCTGAATATATTGATATCCCTGGGTTACCTTTTTACCTATTATAAGTCAATGCTTGACTACAATCCCAAGTAATGGTAAATGGCAATATACCCTTAGGTGGTTAAGTGCTTAGTGCACTTAAAAAAATCATATTCACTCTTTACTTGATCTTAATTGGCCAAAAACAATAATGTATCAAGACAATTTCTTATCTGTTTCATTAACATTACAAACTATAGATGTATTTCTTGGTAAACATATAAAAAGCAAATTAAGTTACAAAAATATATTTTTTACCTATTTTACACAAAATCTAAATAGTAGTCTGGTCACTCATACTTGGTCTAAGGTAATAACAATTGTCTTATTATATTTGCTTGAACTTAAGTAAGTTAATTTATTTGAGCAAACATACCAATTATGATTTCCAATTTACTATAAACACTAAATGAAATTAAGTATCTATGAGTTACTGAAGTTGTTATTTTCAGTACATTTACAAATGCACTGTGGGACCTGAGTGGTAATTTCTCAGAGGAGCCGTCAGTTATGGCACCACTTAACAGGATGATTCACGCTCTGCAGGAAATGAACAAGTTTCACTCTATACTTTTGGATCAAGCTTCTAGAACAATCATAAAAAATCTCACTGCTTTCATTAAAGTGTAAGTTTGTTGTATGGAATTAAACACAATTGCTTACTGACACCGCTGCCCCTTGATAAGCTGGTTACTACATAGGAAAAAAATATATTTAAAATGTTTGATGATTTTATATTGAAATTAACCATGTCTCAGTTTTAAAAATTGTAAAAAGTAATATATCATACTTCTGAGAGAAATGAAAACTTGCACAACAGAAAATTCCTACATACATATATAGCCCAGTTTATATGAACCTGAATTGTGACCAATGGATCCCATATATTATTCCCAGCCAGAGCAGAGCAGAGTTTTAAAAGAGATAAATGTTTGTTCTCGGGTTATGGACATTTGTGATATCTTATTTGTGTATGTCCATGCCACCCATGATACACAAAATATAGGGGTGTGAGTGTATGAATGTTTATTATTTATGTATGTTTTGTTTTATATCAATGAAAAGGAAAACGCTTATGATTACAAAAAAGTTATTTAGTAGAAATAAAAGTACTAAGTTACTCCTTATTACATCAGCTGCCGGCCAGTGAAAGTCCCATCAAAATCGGTCCAGCCGTTTCAGAGATTAGCCGGAACAAACAGACAGAAAGACAGACGCAAAAATTTTAAATAATGTTATTTTGGTATATGTACTGTATATACATTCATATGCATAGTAAAAAGCGGTTACTTTAATATTACAAATAGACACTCCAATTTTATTTATTAATATAAATTATATACAGCTGGAACTATCTATTTTGGGTTAAAGCTAATATAATGTGCTAATATAATAGAGAATTCAGACATTTAGTAATTCTCTAACTGCCTATCGTTATCGTGATAGCAATAATTCGGAGCCATTATAATTATTTTTAAAAATGAGAAAAATAACGTAAGGCCGATGTCATTTACGAAATTATCACAATGTTTATGTGTAATTGTTGACATTTTTACAGCGACATCCGCGGAGTCAAGGAAAGCAAACATCATTTTGATAAAATCTCAAATGATCTGGATATAGCTTTAAATAGGAATTCACAGGTAATAATGCAATGTTCATTCTATAAATACATATAAGTATATACCTAGATATATTCAGAATAGAAAGTGGGTGGTAGTTTGTAATCAATGAAAAGTCAATTAAATCCCTAATCGGACTGCGGTGGTACTTTCGTACTGCAAATATTTAGTTGTAGGAAGTAATAGAAACGTCATGTTAAAATTATTTATTTAGCATATTGTTAGATATTAAACATAGCCCATATGAGTAACACGTAAGTTTTTAACTTCACTATTATGTCT
Organism: Megathymus violae; assembly: GCA_003671415.1. Taxonomy (NCBI): domain Eukaryota; kingdom Metazoa; phylum Arthropoda; class Insecta; order Lepidoptera; family Hesperiidae; genus Megathymus; species Megathymus violae. Next base: position 3,568,012 of record PDGT01000019.1, read on the forward strand.
AAATATTGGCAATGCAAGATGTATTCCTTGTCTATAGATGTATATTCATCATCTAGTTCCTTTAATTGTAGATAACAATACTAAAGAATGTTATACAGTTACCCGGTAAAAAATAATCTACAATTAATAATCAGTATAAACAATCTCATTACAAATTCCACCGACTAGTTGCAGGAATTAACTTCACGTACTTATAATAATTGTGGTATATTTTTACATTATACCTATATTCATACCTTACATTCGGAGCGAAACGAATTCTATACGAAATTAATTTATTGACATACATGAAAATGAACTTCAATAAAAAAATATTTTTTTTATCATTTTTCATAATTTTAAATGTTTTTCTCAAAGTTAAAATTCATCGCTTTCCTTGTTGTTTATATACTAAAATCATTTGTGCTTATTGACTGGTTTATCAAAATTTAGTAGAAACAGATGAACCTAGAAAGCTTAAATTTTGAAAATAGTCATTTCTTTTAAAGATTAGTTGTACAAGAATTTTTAAATGTTCCAGATCGGAGTAGGTAAAATAAGATATGTAAGAATGTACGTAATCTTTGCAGTCAAACTCATTACATTTGGTATTTGGTCTTTCGGATCAGATTAAATACATATGTGTCCAAGATTTTTATCACGTTCACTCCTTTGAGGTAGAAAGACAGGATGAAAGTTTTATATGGAGATTTTCCCGAACCTTAGTTGGTGTTGGTGCAATTTCGCGTAAACTAAAAAGTTTTCTATATTTTTCCAAAAAATTCTTCGTTATTTTTAATTTTATTTTTATGTTTTAAATTTTTAAACTAATGAAAGCAAGGTAACTCGATTCAAGTTTCCAGGAGTGTCTTTCATGTTTTAATTAATAACATCTACAAATAAAAGTTAATTCAGCAATATTAAACCGTTTTCACTGTATGTCCTCTATTCATCTCTCAGATTGATAGCGAGAAATAATGCAATAAGTCATCCTTTTGTACATTACTAAGTTTTGATCTACCAAACAACAAAAAATCGATTGACAAAAGGAGAAAAATGTACTCGACTGTTTTATCCTTATCTATATATATATATATTTTAATCTATAGGTGTCTCGTCACAAGCCGACAGACGTGGAGGAAGTGGTCAACTTGCTGCTGGCCACGCGCTCGTGCTTCCGTCACACTGCACTCGACCACGTGCAGAAGATCACCATGCTGCAGGCGAGGAAACGACACGAGATATTGGCTACAGTAAGCATTTCATTATTTACACAACTAAGGACCTCCGTTTTCAATATTCACTTTAAATCATTGTATTGTATGTTCATATACTTTTTTACTATCTGTAACAAATAAAATATTGTGACAGTCATTGCCTTTGAGACTACATTATAAGTGCTTATAATTCAGTTGAGAGGTTCTCGGAACATACGCTAAGATTTTTCGTGTTTATTTAAAACACCAAAGACGCAGATTGCTACACACCAAGTCGCTGCGAAGACGTAGTTGCATAATAAATTCATTCAGTGTAATTGTTTTAACACATTATGGAAGTTATTAATTTATTTATTATTAAAAGTACACATTGACATAGCAAACTAAATTAAACAACTGTCTTTTGAATAAATAAACGCTCACACACTCATATCTTTTCATTCTTGCAGTACTTACTCTGTGTCGAATATGGAATGGACATATACAAAGAAGACAGACAGACAAATTTTCGAAACGGTGGTACAAGCCAAAATTCACGTGCTTAAGTGTATTTGAACATTCCTAAATAATTAAACGATTTTGAATTTGAAGTTAGACAAAATATATTTAAAGCACAAATGTCTATCCCGGCCAGGATTAAAACTGTACTGACTAAGATACAGGGTCTTCAAGGCCTATGCCCATGTTATACTATCGATGCAGAATAATAACAAACATTACTTTTGTTTTAAGCGCAAAATACTTTGTAATTAACTTTGGCCAAAGAGGTTTTGCGTGACTGGGTAATAGAGTGAAAATAAAAGTAGTTTATTATCTGTGCACCTATATGTAAGTAATTATTGTAACTTAATCTCTCGTCGAATGTATGAATCAGCTCCACGTCCACCGTCCAACACTTGTATTTAGCAAAACACTGTTATCTAATGTGAGGCACAGTTTTTACCAGTTTAGTTAAGTATACTACATTTTATATGAATACATAATATAATGTGCAAAATAAAATGTTCATCCAATTCTCTGGGATAAAGTAAACATTTCTTTTGCGTCCTTATTGCAAATAAATATTTATAGTTGTCCCGAGACAAACCGTCCAGATATCCGTATCATCCGCGGTACAGGTGCGGCGGTCATTAAACAATTTGGTGTCGAAACGCAGTAGCTCAATAGGTCAAGTAAAGTTTTTCCTTTCTATTATTTAGTTGTATTCTCTGCGACATGTAACCATTAGCGCCAGTGACGTGAGCTGGCTGTTAGCCTAAATATAAAACAAATAAAGAGAAAGTGCCATTGTGTCTGCGATTCTATTCAGCACTTTGAAAATAGCTTAGTAATAGAATCACTAGTAGATAGATGGGTAGGTAGCTCGGAGACGGACATGGCGATGGTATTTGTTGCTTCTTTTGAAGGTCTATCTCTATGTTATACATGCTTGATGGTCAAACGTCGGTAAATCCCAAGTGGTGTAGATGTGCATTGGCAGTCAACACTTCCAATCGAACGACCCTCATTGTTCTTTTGCGACGTGTTACCATAGAAAAATTTAAAACTAACCTAATCCTTCATTACCAGCAGTGCCAAAAAAATTCAGATTTTAATTCAATATTATTTATATAAAAGTTTTATACTCCACACTACTTATAGTTTCGAAGCGAGCGTCACGTAGCAAAACCATTTTAAAAATAGCATTGAGGCACGTGCTGTGGCAGCATCAGGTGTGCAGGAAAGCCTTACAATCGCTACGATTTCTTAGCCGTTGCGTAGATTGTAATGACGGTCACGTGTTGGCGATCCTATTGTAATTGACAATTTAATGATTAAATTATTGCGTAATTGTTTTCTAGCCTTTAATTGTCGGTCGACAAAAACAATTTTACCTGCCTTTCGACGCACACAAGCGGTCAAGACATAATCACAACCGGTTGTTTATTGACAAGTCGTCTGGCTATTGCATAGCTAAAGATTCACTAATTACGACAATCATGATTACAATGCGTATATATATGCGTGAGAATGAATAAAGGCGTGTATTCATTCTTTATCGCCCAACAATGAATATTGTTGCCTTGGTCACTATATTTCAAGTATAAAAATAGGTAAACAATGGATAGGTAACGCTATCCGGTCGTGTAATTAGTAAATTGTACGTGCTGTATCGTCACGTGAACAAATTTATAAGTTTTGTTGTTTGTAGGTAATAGGTGCAGTTCCTGGGAATTTTATTAATAATAGTGTTCGCCTCGTGATCGAAATACGACTATTAAATAACGTTATTATTAATTTTTTTTTATTAATAAGATTAAAGCTCCTTAAAAACTACAAACCAAATGAAAAAATCGATTTGCAAATGAGAAAAATGTACTGAACTGTTTTGTCTTTGCCTATTTATATTCTTATATTAAATATTGAATTTTATTTGGGCGCATTTATTTTAATTATGTTATGGTTGAAGATGTGTATATTTGCCATGCACACAGGTGATATATTTTTAAAAGATATTATATATGAGTATACTCGCATTTTATTGCGTACAACCTTAATATTTCATTGAGTATTTTCTGCTATAAGGGACTTGTTTAACGTTGCAGATGGCTCGGTTCTGTCTCATTCAATGAAAAACTATATGGGTGATTCTCAAAGGAGGGTCATAGCTAGGCAAACAGGAAAAACTCTAGCAATATGCACAATTATCGTTGAGATAAAATGGGTGGTGCAGGGACAGCGACAACTAATCAAACCGTCGTTCCATGTTCAGCAGGGCGCATAACTGGTGGTTGAGGCTGGTTTGGTTTTGAAAAATGAATGGCGCCTTTTACACGCGTGAATGTCACAGATTTTGACTATTGATCACATTAATTTCTATTTATAAATATCGTACTCAGAGTCGGGATTAGAAAAAACTGAGATCGGCTGTAACTATTTATGCTCTTAAAACAAAGTTCATACATTAACTCGATTTCATAAAATTTATGTAATTGCATAAAGAATCAAACAATAATAGCTACACAAACAAAACAACAAAAGCAAAGCAGATAAGGAAGAAGTGATAAAAAGTAACCAACATAAAACGAATCATAAAAATCTGTCATTACGAAATATTAATGTTTTTACATGTACTCCAGATAATTCAATTTGACGTATATTCGATATCCTATCAAAATATACCATTAAAATGTAATACACTTACAGATATTCAAGTGTATATCTAATATCCACTCAACTATAAGTAGGAGAGCAGATATTAAAATAAATTATATTTTTTTTATAAAACTACATATTTTTATCTTTTGCTAAGTTTTATAATAATTATACTCAGTGTTCACATTACTAAACTATGTTTGACTTTAATAACAACATATAGGTGTTTTTATTACGAAGTTTTTTTCCCGTATGACATATATATTACATCCTAGCAAACTGCACTCACCCTCTTTAATTTTTTTTAAATAAAATATGGCCTACGTTACTCGCTGATAATGTAACTTTTGATAGGTGAAAGAATTGTTGAAATTCATCCAGTATTTTTTAGTTTTATCCATTACAAACCAGCACCCAAAAAACAATTAGATTATAGATTATCAGCTTACGTGATCCTTGTACATTAACTACATACAATTCAAGGCTCTTGGTTTTAAATGTAAGGAAACCGCAGTGGTCATACGAGTATTTAGCTACAAGCGTTACCCGCAACATGTAAATGTATATTGTAATCGACGTATCCTATTAATAATTATGTCCAAAATTAACTCTGTTTCATATAAGGTATTTTTGGATAGTATTATTTAAAATATAACAAAACATTCACACCAGTGTTACTATTTTGAAGGATACCCAATAGATTGGCAAAGGTACGTAAGTAAATCAACAAAACTATTTTTCCACGTGAAGCATGCGATACATCACGTCGAGCGATGCGAGACACAGTTTATATGGCATATCACTCACATATGTCAATCGATGTAAATTTTAAGTATAAACTATTTCAGAGCGTCACCGAATGCCATATCCCAATCGGTACAGCTATTATAGAGATAGACGATGACAAAAAATTCTGTTTACGATTTAGTCACTGTTAATGTTGTACTTTGTGTTAGTTCAAGTATACTTATGTATAATACCTACGCCTGTGCAATTTATGTTTACACAGATATAACCTGTCATGAGCATATACTATTCTTTCAAACAAGATTCTATGTAATATTCTATGTGTCTGAATATTATTTAATAAGATACGATATAATGAATGTTATCATGTTTTCTGAATCCAAACAGTGATGTGTAACAAAGTCGAAATAATTTAAGGGTATATTGTATATCATTATCATACAATATTCTACGTCACATTTTGCCTGTATTATACTTGCGATGAAGTGTTTTGTAATGAAGAAGAACAAACATAAAACTTCACTGTATATCTTTTCAAATTCTAATTGTATAGAATCAAAGAAATATATTAAGCGGATGCAACACCAGTCCGTTGCTTGATGAACAACAATCTGTATTTGTACATGCAATTGTAAAATATTGCACGTTTTCTGAGTATTTCATCGGTTGCGTAAGACTGCAGACGCGGAAAGTCAAGTTTCTCCAAATGCTGCAACAGTTGGGGCGGGCGGACACGCGGAAGCCGATATGTTTCAGTTTTGCTACCACGCCCGTGTGAACTCGACGTAAGATTACATTCGAATGACAAACTTGAAGTTCGCTACTCGCCGATTCCGAGGTGTGTCGCGTAGCGTTTCAGTTATCGTTTTCGTTGACTATTTATTAAATCACTATTGACTTGTAGTTTTTATAAGTCTTGACAATATTCTGGATCGGCTAAAGGTGTTGTGATGGTGAATTTATAATTAAATAGTGTAAGTGTGTGTAGTAATAATCGAGTCTCCGGATTCCATTTTGACCGGCAACGCGTCTGTGATGACATTGTTGTGACGGAAAAGCATGCACGGAGGCGAACACTTTCGGTTATCGACGTAAAAAATGGTTCCGAAAATAAATTACGAAGTGCTACATAATTTAGTTTATTCTTACGCTCGATATGTGTTTGATAAAATTATAGATTAACATAATATGTGTACTGTTTGAGAATGATTGTATCACTAAGTCCTCCTCTTTGTGCCAGGTAAAATTAAGTTATGATAAAACAAATAAAACATTTACAAAATAGTTCGTAGATATCGCGGTGAAAGGTGAAAGGTTTTGGATCAATGAGTCTCAATGGTTTCACCACAGAATCAAGGTTTTGATCAGTTAGATTCTATACTTACATCTGTTTTTTTATCATCTAAAAGAACCTTAAATTGAACATTAATGAGGGCTGAAAAATTATACAGTGAAAATTTTGTTTATATATTTGTTAATTGGACCTAATTATATTTGAATAATCCGTCTAAAAAATAAATGACCAATTTGTTGCCAACTCACCCAATTGATTTATGAAACAAGAAAAATGTCGTGAGGATTTCGTGACGGTAAAATCTTAAATTAAATCATATGATAATATATTGCGATAAGCATGATCTCATCCATATTTTTAGCTATAGCTTTTGTATCACTAAATTACAATGAATACTGGTTATTTGCAGTTCCTGTCGTACGTCCAAGCGTGCTGTACGTATTACCACCAGGGCGCCGATCTGTCGGAAGACTTGGAGCCGTTCCTGAAGTCCACTGCCGAAGACGTAAGTGACCTTTGTATACTGTAGTGCAGCTCAAGGAGCTTCGCCTATTACTTCGATTCGCTCATCGTTTAGTTAATGCATTAAAAGTCTCGTACCAACCTTATGTGTGAATTATATAAACTTTTTTAACACTTTCTGATAACAATGATATGTTTATAATAAATATAATTTCATTTGTTTGTCCAACGACTTATTAATCGGCTTTAGCTTCAACCAATTAGCAGTAAACGGCACGGGTTTCTCGTCGTAATGTAGAAGGCTTGTAAAAGGCACCACACTGTTCGTGCGATTTCGTGGAGGGGATTGTTAATATGCCGCCCAAAGTCCTTCAATAAGGATGACAATTGCTATTGAACGATAACAACCCCACCCGTTTAACACACCTTCCATAAACTCGGAGAGCTGAGAGTGTAGTAGAACAAGTTTAGTATTATGTCTGTATTCTGCGTTTTCCAGTCAATTAGTGTTCATACTTAAATCACAAACAAGTTAAAAAAGTTGGATGTATGACTCATTAATGTGATACGATTTACTGATCGAAACAAATACAAAGTTATAATGTGTGACGTAAGTAAGTGTTTGTTCCATAATAGTTTTTCATAATACACCTGAAGGTTAAACTAATACAAACGGGTGATTCATTAAGATTATCTATTCATCGCATACGATTGTACGAATAACTAACTTGTGATCGTGGTGCATTATTTACTTTGGAGCGTAATAACATGAATTATGATAGGATCAGGTTAGACGCAGCGGTCTTCAAAGACGTTCAATTGTTTAATGCATCTGACCGCCGCTTCGTAGACCAAATATTATGTGTGTTTATTTAATTTACATTGCAACATGAACACGTTACACTTAACATAATTGGGGGTTGTGATGTTCCAAGCGTGTCTTTTAAAAACCCGTTAAATTTCTATAAAACTAAATTTTTTTACGTAAATATACTACGTTTACTTGAATAATAAAGATAGATATAAATATAATGCTTGTAATGAAAACGTTCGTACCTCTGTTCTCTGATTAGATTAAGACGCCATTATCAATAACAAAACAAACATTTATAGCTATACGTATAATAAACCTGCAGTGGAACCAAATAGAACGTTGAATGTTTTTGGTAATTTTTATCTATATAAGATTTGTTATCAGTAAGAGAACAAACCTAGGTTTTTTAATGTTTGTCATCCTTTCTCGCTGTCTGTCCATGCACGTGTCAGGTAGATACAACACAGATTCAAACGATACTTGGCCTGTTTGTAACATATATATCATATATATCAGGTTACTAAATGCTCTACATACTCGTTGTCTTTAAAATAATTTTGCTTCATTTAAGGTCGTAGCGATGCGCGAAGAGACGAAGGCTTTAGGCAAGGAGATGGAAAACCGTCACACGATAGTGAACAGCAAAGACACCGTGATGCCGAGCTGCAAGGGCAGCGAGACCGACGCCGAGAACAAGGACGGCCTCCTGAGCACCCCCTGCATGAAGAACATGCCCAGGATGCAGGGGTACCTGTTCAAGAGAACTTCGAACGCGTTCAAAACGTGGAATAGGAGATGGTTCTATTTGTACGACAATCGCTTGGAGTACAGGTGAGGAAGTGTGTAGGACTGTTGTTGTTGTGGTGGTTGTGATAAGACGTCATCTCCATCGATGGACTGGAAAACCGGTGCTGTTGTCGAAGCCTGGTTGGGTAAAAAATAAACGGTTTTCAAAAAGCCGCTTCTGTAATGGTTTTTCCAACTCTGCTGCCATCATATTCAATTCGATTAATTGAAATTTTCATGTTGATTTTAATTTTAAAATGAATTAGTCTTATCATTGCGAGATTTGTGCGGTACGAGCAGATATTTGTGTTGTGGCCGTTTGCATAAAAAAACTTTTATCAGAGCCAACAAATAGTAATTTCAAAAATATTTCTTTAATATCTGTTCCATGCATAGACTGAAAATTAAACGGAGAGATGGAGCGTGATAATAATAGTATAAACATTAAGTTTCTGTGAAAATTTAAACAGATGGCTTTTATTAAGATTTAATTATTTATTTAAGGCCGATGGTAGATAATAGATAGAATTTCATATGTTTATACTATTTTACGGTACACTCTGTCTCAGCGCGCAATGTAAATGTATGATTCGACACGTTAATATATGTTTGTAGTACACTGCAAGCTTGCCCCGGTGGAGTTCGTTACGCTTCAACCTGAAGGTTACTGAAAAGTGGGACGCGAGCGGTGCGCCGCGCCGCGCGCCCGTCACGGCCTCGTTAAATACCGTCATCGATATTACTTGTATCTGAAATATAATATAGCTACAAATAAGCTTCATACAATTGTATCGTCTTGTTATCTATTATACCTCTATATAAATCTGTGGCTCGGTCTGTTTAATTTTATTGTAATATTTTATGATACATTTTTGTGTTATGATTCACTGACTATTTTCTAAATTTTCTTCTGTTTGCCTGTATGTCCTTCTATGAGTCAAAACTATTTTGAGTATATATTTTAATCTCCTAATATAGCTTTCGTTACGCAAAGGATTATTTTTTAATTTCAGAAAGAGAACAGGCGAATTGAACGTAACTGTCATGGAGGAAGACCTAAGATTGTGCACCGTCAAACTGGTGCTGGACGGAGAGAGAAGATTTTGTTTTGAAGTTCTATCGCCTTCCAAGTGAGTCGCGGAACCATGAACAGACTTAATATTTGCAATACTAAAATTCTATAATAATTTATTTCTGTTACAGAAGTCACATGCTTCAAGCAGATTCAGAAGAGATGTTGAACTGTTGGATCGCGGCCCTGCAAAACGGCATCCGATCGGCCATCCAACAAGGCCAGAGTCGCGACAACCCCGACTCGCAACTAATACTTGTGCCCGACGACAGCAAAATCTCCAACAGTAAACACTATCCCGCCAACCCTGTCATGAAAAAAGTCAGGTGAGCGTGTCGTATTTCAACTAACTGGCAGGAACGACGCTCTGCTAACATTTTGTTTATGAAGTGAAGAACATATTGTGTACTCGTAAATGAGGAAATCGCTTTCTTTCTTTTTCTTTCTTTCTTTCTTTCTTTCAATATATAATTTGTTAACGATTTGATCACAGTGCCACCTATCAGACCATGCGATAGCTATATCATCATAGTAATTGTGACCTCGGTATGTTAATGGTTGACAACTTATGCGATCACAAAAATGTGTCAATAACATCATTTTGCTTTTGTAAAATTAGTGTTAACGTCTATAGTATCAAAACTGCAACAGGATATCATTGGGACAACAAGTAACAACCCCGCGCTTTTCCAATTATGTGAGTTATTTCAAATTGTTATAAAAATATAAAAAAGACCTGAACGCTAAGTCTGCGATCTACAAAAGGTCCCAGCTGATTCCACAATCACTTTATTATAATTTTAAATATTACAGTTCGTTTAAGTAAATTTGTGTAAATATCTTATTAAATTTAAGCATAACAAATGGCGGGATTACATAATTACCGTGTACCGTTGTTTTTATTTATTTATTTTGGTAGCTATTAACGAGATTTAGTGTTATGAATAAAAACGTTTTGGGAAACAAAACGTTACTGAATGATTATGGTCGAATTTTGACCAATGGGCGAACACAAATATCACGAAATTGTTAATGTAACTAAGCAACAGATAGTGACGCTTAAAATATTTGCCCACCACAATTCAATTATTTAATCCTTGGTCAGAGCTACCAACGTTTACTTAGGACAGATACAAATTTTCTGAAAAAGTAATACACCTTGTAACGGACAGTGATGACATGTTGACAGTTACCTTCTAAACTACACGAATGGTTTCGCCACCGGTTTTATTGGTAATTATTATTATAATCATTTTTACAACTGAAGCAAGGGCTCGTGTTTGTTTCCAGAATATGGGAACAGTTGCTGAGTATCCCCGGCAATAACTACTGCTGTGACTGCGGCAGTGCCAATCCACGATGGGCCAGTATTAATCTAGGAATCACTTTATGTATCGGTAAGGTGCTTTCACTTGTTTCAATCGCGACTTATATCAGTTCGGATCGATGTAATGTCGGTTTTATCGTTAATGTCGATGTTACTAGTAGTGACCGACGTTTGCGTCGTCGCGATTCTTATGTTGAAACTGTGACCGCTGTTTATCAGGCGTTTTATTAATATTTCGACTTCAAACCGTCTTGGTGAATCAGTTTATAGGTTTGTAAAAACCGCATTGAATTCTGTGCAGTGTAGTTTTTGTGATTATTGCGTTCCCACAGAGACAGACAGGCTTTGTTTTATATTGTGTTGTGATAAGCTCCATTGGTACAGCATAAAATGTTATTATTATATTCATACGATTAGCTGTAAAACTTTAGTGCGTGTTATAATTCTTTTTTAACTTTTTTACGTATTGTATATTGTAAGTCAGTGCTTTACTGCAATCCCACCTGATGGCAATTGGTGGTGTAAAGCGCATTAACATAGAAAAGGACTATTGTTCGCTTTGCCCCTGAAGTCATTCATACAATAATGGGATGAGAACACCGATGCAGGCAGAATATTATAATAACTATCATATTGTCTATGATTTTAATTAATAATTTTATAACACATCTTTTTTCGTAGAATGTTCGGGAATTCATCGCTCCTTGGGCGTGCACGTGAGCAAAGTTCGATCTCTTACATTAGACGATTGGGAACCAGACATCATAAAGGTATAATAATTTATTTTACACTTGTACTCTTATTTACACACATAACCAAGTAAAATGTGGATTCACCCAAGTGTAAAACTGCTTCATAGTCCCGAGTGAGGGTACAAAACAGGTTTTGTAAGGATGTTTTCATTTCTAATAGGTAATGGCCGAGTTGGGGAATCAAATTGTGAATCTTATATATGAAGCTAACACGGAAGGCGCGACCATACCCCGAGCCACTCCCGAATGTGAGACGTAAGTTGTACGTTTATTAGCTCATAGTAAAAAACTGTTAGATGTTCAAGTTGATGGTTCATGTAGAAAAGTAAGTTGATCCTCGGCGGAGTTGGTGATTTTGGGTGACTTTAACGCCCACCACATGGACTGTCTGGGGTCCAGGACCACCGACTTTGCCGGCAGAACTGCTTACGATTTCTCCTTGGCATACGGTCTCACTCAGGTTGTTGCTGGCTTCACCAGAGTCCCTGATGTGGAGACCCATACCGCTTCTTTGTTAGACCTTCTGCTGACCTCTCATCCAAGGAACTACCAAGTAGTGGTCGGGGCTCCTCTCGGATCATCCGACCACTGCTTGGTAAAGACAGTTGTACCCTTGGCGCGCCAGGAGGACCCCAGGCCACCAAGTAAGCGTCAAGTTTGG
>PDGT01000019.1:3581785-3635944 GCA_003671415.1 Megathymus violae
CGACTCGGACGGCCCCGCGCCCGGCTCCCCGATGGCCGCGCGCCCGTCCGCCATATACGCGCGACGCTGGTCCGTGCGCCGCACGCGCCGCAGGTAAATACCATCATCTATAACGATCTCTTGGCTTTTAACTCAAATCTGCACCATCCATCAAACTGCAACCATCAAAACTGCACCTTGTTGAACGACGGATAAGACAAAGCCTTCAGATTCAGTCTACTGGAGTTTTCTTGGCTTCTATCTCTCGCATAACCCCAACTGTACTGTAGTATGCATGCATTGGTGTAGTTTGTGCCTATGCATGTGTGCACTTCAAGGACGGCAACACCGAAGATGAAAAACCTATTTTTTACTATTTTAATTTGTAATATCTAGTTAATCAAATAAAAAAAAAGTATCTATTTATTTCTATTAATATTAGTTTGTGCATTACTTTTAAGTCTACCTGTGAAATGGGTAATAATCAGTCCTGCAATCAATTACTAACTAAGAATATGTTATTTTTATATACAACAATAAGACCACCTCTTCTGTATCATCTCTCTATTAATGCAACTATTTCTTGCAAGCTATATTTTGTTGGTGTAGAATAAAGGTTTAATGTATTGTATTATTGGGGTTTTATTAGCCGGGCGTAAGTTAGTTTAAAAATATTTTTTTGTAATATTTTGCATACCATTAATTATTACTACTAGTGCGATATTAAATACCTCGGTTCGTTATTCCAGCATGACGGAGAAGTAGATGGGATATGAATCGGTCAATCAATGCAGGGTGGCAGAAGTGGAGACAAGTTCAAGATTTACAAGTCGATTATAAGACCAGTTATCATGTACGGCTCGGAACGCTGGGCGGTTAAAGTGCGTGAGGAGAACGTCTCCACTCTGCCGAGATGCGAATGTTAAGATGGATGTATGAAGTCAACCGAAAGATAAGTCAGGCATGGGCCTCTGATCAGTGGTGTTATAGAGCTTCGTTATCGTAACAAAAATATATCCGAATAAGTTAAAAAAATTCGGATTGTGGCCTTCCGCATAGGGGAAGTCTAACTGAAATACGTTATGACAGGTTTTCGCCGGCCGAGCCGTTAAACAAACAGCTTCATTCTCATTTATCCACAGTTATTATTAAATTTTTAATTTTTGGAAATAAAATTATACTGTTTCTTTGTAAATACATTGTATTTCTTTTTCCAAATCCAAAATCATCTAATATCCGTAACCGAAATTATCCGAAATAATTTAATATCCATAACCAAACCGGTAAAATGTTATTCATATATCCCTATCCAGATCTGAAATTTCGTATCCGTAACACCCGTATCTATAATAGATAAATTAATTAGTAGAAGGTTGGAATGGTTTGGGCATGTTATGAGAAGGGATGAAGACCATGTGACCAAAAACGCGATGACTATGAATGTGGATGGATACAGAGCCAAGAGGCAGGCCCAAGAGACGGTGGAGTGATTGTATTAGGAGCGATAATAAGCCTAAAGTGGGAGTGGGCGTAAGTATGACAGGAAAGCGCGATGAATCGAAGGAAAAGACATACTGCGCCGACCACAGATAATGGGAGAAGGCAAGGCAAGATGATGATGACGAGAGTACAATAAGAATATTTGTATTTGCTATTTGGACGTTTAAAGCGTTGGATACGCGGTGCGTTGTTTTAGGTTATAATACTATTTTATTTGAATCACTACACAGCTCCTCTATTGTAAGGCGATATGTTTACAGAGTACGCGCGCCGTCCGTCATTGCAGAAACGATAAACGATGCGAGTGACCTCAACAGCAATTCCAGTTGTATGTACCCAAAGTTTTTATTAACACATTTTGCGTTTGAGCTTTATACACTGGGAAAGAATGTTACACTTCCATACCTACTATTTCAGCCCTAAAATACGTCATAGGGTCTCGAGTACGCTATATCGAGCTTATTTCATCATGCTGCTCATGTGCGGATTGGTAGAAGTGCCTTACATAATAAGTGAGAAGGACTCATGCGGCCCGAAGGCCTCCGATGTGACCGAACGACTGCTATATAACGATAAAAATTGTAAATTTGTAAACTTTTGCCTCTAGCGGTCACCAAAACAATTTACGAGCGCGATAGCGGTTACTTATCTCGGTCACTCACTTGTGAACGATACTGACGATTGAATTTGTGATGTTCTATAATGTATGTGTCATTCACATTATAATAAGCCAAATATAATATGAAAGCTTGATTTTATACAGCGAAATAATTTTATTTATAGAGAGTTAAGTAATATGAATTTTACTTCGGTCCGATCCAGGGAAACGGTCGAGTATACGGTCGGTTATATTTGAGTTTATTTTGGATTGTAATTGATAAATAAAAATTGAATTCGGATTAAAATCCATTGTTAATGCGCCGAGGTACATCTTTGTGGTTTGACAATTTTGGCGGAAGAGAACTTACCACATATACGATAGGGTACTAAAAATGTTGGTCAGATTAATAAAACTTTTACGAATTACGTCTCTAACATGACTAGTTATAAAAAAGTACATGTTTCAGCAGCCGAGAGTGGCAACAAGTCATCAGAAGGCAGCCCCGTGCTGCAGGTGGGAGCGGAGTTGGCAGGGGGGCGCGCTCTGCGGCTAAGCCTGCCCTCCGACCACTCCTCGACCGAGGGGGAGGATGACGACTGTGGTGAGTGCAACATGGTTGTGTGTGTAGCTGACAACTGACTGGGTGGCAGGTGGTCTCTGCGAGAGCAGACCTGAGCCCAAGATTGGGACAGTTATGAATTTGATGTACGTTAATTTAAACCGTCTTAATATGCGTTTATTGCAGAAGCGGAGGCAGCAGAGGCGCTTTGTGCGGGTGCGGTGTTGGAAAGAGCAGCGCGCGCACACAACGTGGCCGTGATGCGCGCCGCGCTCGCTGCGCGCGCTGACGTCAACGGTGCGCGCGCACATGGACGCACGCCATTACATTACGCTGTGCTTAGTGTAATGATATATACACATATATATTTCCATCTAATAATGTAATAGATAATATAGATAAGCATCTATTGCTCTTATGTTAAATCAATAAATAACAATAAAACAATATTTTTCGTCCAAATGAAAGGATTGAAACATGCATGTTGGGAACTTGATTTTAGTTTAAACAACTTTGTATCAGTAAGGATTTTTTGCGAAACTGGTGGTTTATTTTATCAAAAACATTTGGTTTAACACAATATGTATTAGTCACAAAAGAAGATCTCACGAAACAAGCGTTTGTTAAGAACGATATATAAATTGTATAAAGTTATGCTAAGGAGCAATTCTTCATCACGAAAACGCTCACGCACATACCTGCACACACACGTTCTGTGTGTGTGTGTGTGTGTGTGTGCGAAAAAGAGACATGAATAGTAAAGTAGTTTTTAAAACCCTATGCAACCTATGTCTTATTAGATATTTTCCAGGGGTCGGTGATGGCGTGTTCGTTTCTCCTGTTGAACGGCAGTAAGTTGAACGCGCAAGACGAAGACGGAAAGACGCCCTTGCACCTCGCCACTGAAGCCGGCCACACCGCACAGGTGCCTTACTTTTATAATACACATATACTGAACAAACTATTTATGGTATGAGTTTATAGATTAATGAGGCAAAGTGAGCTTCCAAATTAATAACCGATATATCCATCTCCATCCATATATAATAACATTTGCAATATATTTAATATTATGATAATGATAATCACATTTTATTGTATTTATACGGTTTCTAAGAAATAAACAAATTGTTTTGTCAACTTTTGTTATTAATGATTAAGTTTTTATGTGAATTGACTTCTTAATGTTTTTATTTTGTGTTTTGTATTTTTTCATTTTCTAAATTACAAAGGTTATACTGTGTTTGTTAAAATGTCACATCCAACCGGTATTATGTTCGCGATATAAGCTTAAAGATTCGGTTTATTGTAATGTCTGGTTTAAAATGTCTAGAATGGCAACTTATGTGGCTGTTAATGTTCCATGTGTTGTACAGGTGTGCCTGTTGCTAAGGTACCGCGCTGACCAGTCGCTGGCGGACAGCGACGGCAACACTCCGCTGGACATCGCCGTAGCCAATGCCAACGCTGATATAGTTACATTGTGAGTTTTCAACAAGTATTGTACAGCCAACTTCAGTTACTTTTCGTCTTGAATGGATGGCAGGTTAAACAATTCATCCCTGTTGATACTGCTAGATTGTAGTTTTTAAGCCTTGTCGAAGGCATTCAGATGGCTTAACGACAATTACGATTATAGTGATGAGGATGGCTTAATTCGTCTCTACAAACCAAAACCACACTTCTATTATTGTGTAGCTAACCACGTGATGGTATGATTTATTGTCATTTCCTTCAGACAGATGGCTCATGGGTTTAGTTCTCAAAGAAAGCAGATATTTATATGATAATTTTGTTTGATTTTTATTTCCCACAATTCGGATATTTGTGTGTGCACGCCAGATGAGATACGGACAGTATTTATATCAGTATAAGAGTTTGAGCATTGCGTTCTACAAAATTTAATGAACGATGTATAATATCGTTATGATCCCGTGATTCATCAGAAGGACCCTGCTTGTAGAAGCAAGCTGAAAAAACTAGTGCTTTCTCGTCCGGGGCGTATATTTATTTACAAATAAATGTTGGTTCTACAATCTCGGTTGTTTGATGTCTAATTTTCATATGTCCATATCATAAACAAAACTGGGCATCTTAGTATAAGTCGTCGATGTTGTTATGTCGACACTCGTCGAGCGAAGCGTTCAATATCCGGCCGTTCGTAGTTTGTTGTGAAGTTTCAATTTCGTCGTTGTTATGGCAATGCATCAGTTACCCTAGTGAAGGATACACACTGGATGTCATGTGTTTTTAATATGTAACAACACTGACCTCCGCAGGCTGAGGCTGACGAAGCTGAACGAGGAGATGCGCGAAAGCGAGATGTCGTCGAACGACGACACGTACAACGAGGTGTTCCGCGACTACACGCAGCTGGCGCACTCGCACCCCGAGCGGCTCGTGCGCGCCAAGCACAACAACAACGACGGTGCGCTGCCAACCATTGAATATTCAACGTTTACCGTTATTCACCATATACCAATTAACATTCACCACACAGCATCTAGCACTCACCAGTGCGCACTACTAAACGGTCTTATTTTATGAAGACTTCTTCATTGCATAAGCAACGCACAATTTTATTTACGTTATTACCGGTTATGGCAAACGAGTAAATGAGCCCCTTAATGTTAAGTGGTCACGGCCGCTCATGGATATACATTACACCAAAGGCATTATTGACATGTTACCAGTCAAGGAAGTGGTAATCTCCATTTTTTTGTTCAGCTTAGTGAGTACTGGCAAAGACATTAATATTAATATTGCATCAAATAAAATTTGACGCATAAAGTAATAAAATCGTATCAACATGATTTTTTTAAACTGTTTATGCAAGATAAAAAAATATACGTATAAAATAAAACAATCTTGATTCCAGAACAACACAACTTTAATGAACTTACTCGACACACTTACGTAGTCTACAAGATCCGCAACGGCATAATTCAGAAACTGGTAGATCGCCATCTAGTGAGACATGTCTGAATCATACAACTTCGAACATTGTATGATTAAAAATGTAACACATGTTTTAGGTGTAGGTACGATTTGTAAACGTAACGATTATGTATCTTACATCGAAGCGAGGGCGTGGTGGCGGTATGGAATATTTATATATATAAAAAAATATATGTACTGATAATAAAACTGTAATGGGATTGAAACAATACAATAGAATATTTTTAAGTAAGTAGACTTTACTATTTCTTTTTTCGGAATTTTTCTCTGTCTGTCTGATCACGTATCATACTAAAATTACTGAACGTGCTTGGATCAAACTTTGTATTTTAGCAGCTAATATTATGGACCATAATCTGGGTACCTTTCATCCCGGGAAATGGATCTTTTAGCGAGGGATAGGAAATAAAAGTTAATATGGACATTCTGTTAATATTGCATTTTGATTATCGAGTGGCAGTTATTATAAAAAATTATTCCTAATTCATAACAACTAAAAACCCATTCGTAATTAATGAATTACGCATTAGCGTTTGCTATTTGTAAACGTAAGGCGTACATTTTCAGAAGTGAAGTGAGGACAGGGTACAAGTATATTTTAATCGTAATAATTTATTGGAAATATATTAATTGTTATTTACTAAATTGATAATGAAATTTAGTTACTATTATAAACTATTTTATTAAAATATAAATTTGCACACGCCGTTTTAACTGTACCTAAACTAAAAATTAAGTACTTTGTGATCAACATTTTTGTTAATAAATATTAATTAATTCATTAATTTCCAGGTGAACAGCCGAACGAATGACGGCTGGAGCGGAAGCTTCGTCGGCTTCAACACTGGTGGCGTGAGAGTTGAGCTGCTGTGACGTCACACCGTGCACGTTATATCGTGGTGTAGGGATGCTGTCGATCCAGTTTATAAGACTGCTTTTGAATGTGCCGTTCTCGTTGACACCGAATATTGGAAGTTTGCAGTGTTTGAAAGTAGCATTGAATATATACTCGTATTGAATATAATTTTTATGTTAATGGTTGTTCTGTTGAAACGAAGTTTTTGTTTAAAAATCATTATAAATTGTGATGTCGAGTGATACGTCTTGTCCTAAGAGTCTTATATTGGATGTATGAATATACTTACCAGTAGTTGCGCTTGTTGCTAAATAACTACTGATCTAAATTTATTATAATCTCAATGTATGGGATAATTTTTAACCTAAAATTTGGGATACGCTTTAAATTTTCATCTCATCGAAACCAAATTTCATAGTGCATGTCTTGATGTAACAATTAGTTTTAGTATAAAATTAATGTTCTTTGTTTTTTTTTACGATTATAATACTGGATTATCATCTTAACACATAATTTACTATGTGTAATATTAAATAAATGATGTGTTTATATCAGGTCATTGTCAAATACTTTTGTTACATAGCAAGTTTTTTGTTTCTGGAAATCTAAAAAAGGCATAATAATAATTATTTTATTGCTATGCATTGCAACCCATGACCATCGTAGAGTTGGAAATTATTAACTCTTGTTCGGCAGGATTACTTCGAAGCGTCTCCGCCAGAGGTAGATGAGACGTATAAAGTCCATATAAATATTTGCTAGCGAATATTGCTATGGAGGATACTCGTAAATCGGAATTTTGTTTGATGAGTTAAGTGACTAATTTTTGATAGGAAAATTTAAAATTGTAAATCTACAACGAAACCAATTTCTTTCGGACTACAAACTATTGTAGTTTTAAATTATGGTGCGGTATAATTTGTTTGTTACTACGTAAATGTATTGTAAACCAAAGATTTCATTGTCGGTGTCAGATTTAATGTTGGAACTGGATTATGTTCGATGTTGGCACTACAAGTTACTGCTAAATGCATATCTCTCATTACTGTGATAGATTTTACAAGTGATAAAGCCGATCTACTGCGGCTGCACAGCGCCTAGACGGACGTTCGTGCCATTCCATGCCCCGTGTGTTGATGTATATGTATGTATATGTAGAATGATCCAAATATAAATGTTTTGGGCACGTTCCCTTGCACTCATATCTAAGCTATTTACATTCGGGATGTTATGGATATGAAGTTTCGGATTTGGATATGAATACGGATATATGAATAATATTTTACCGGTTTCGGTTACGGTCACGGACATGATATTATTTCGGATTATCCGCTTGTTTCGGATACTTTCGGTTAGGGATATTAGATGATTTACGACTTAGAAAAAAATATAATGTATATTTATAAGGTAGCAGTTCGATTTTATTTCTAATTATGTAGTATTATAATCACAGAAAAAGACTGGCCTTAAAAATTAAATAATACGAACTATCTAAAATGAGAACGACGCGGCTACCGTATGTGCTTGTGCAGTGTAGCGGCCGGCGAAAAATCTGTCCTAACCTATTTTATTTAGACTGCCGCTATCCGAAATTATCCGATTCGGTTACGGTTTCGGATATATTTTTATTACGGCTATCCGATAGTTTCGGTTACGGAGCTCCATAACATCCCTGATTTCCATTGCTTGTCCTAATCTCAAAGTAACCTACAAACCAACATGATCTCTTTGTATTTGAATTTAAAAGCAACTTTCAGAGAAATAAAATCAAGTTCAAAATAAAAACCTTTTAGCTATAGCTGCGAACTTATTATAGTATTTACTGACTGATAGTTTTTTTTTTACTTAATCCCTCGCACACAGAGTCTCGTGCACACAGAGTCGTTACGGAGGGGTGGGGGTTTGTTGTACACTGCCTTCCTCACTCGGTTGATGATCGAACAGTTCAGACCGTTAGCAAAAGTACTCATTAACAAAAAGTAGAAGAGTTTATTCACAAGTGTGCAGTATTTTTCAATCCTATAACCTGTGTGGTGTGAAATATGTCGTTACGATACATCCAATAATAATCATAATAAGCTGGCTATTTCATTTTTAGTACATCTCCGAATGGCCTCCGTCACTGTTAAATCCGAATATTATCACCACTGCATATGGTTTTTTTGTACGACAGTTAAAAATAATTCTCAATTAATATGCTTTCAATGTGTCAATTAAGATTTTTTTTATATTTTATTAATTTAAGGAATGGCAGTCCATTCCAACAGTACCAATAATTCGACCTTTAAATAGATATAAATGCAATACGCACGGGGTAACACGGACGTCTTATTAGATTTGGTTGACACAACTCATAGCTTTGAGTAAGGTTCTAGTAATTCAACTAGGATGCCAGGAATACATTATATTGCCCTTATACAGTTACGTTACAGTTGTTTAAATTTAGAAGTTATAATGAATAAGATGTACACGGTTTTGTGAGTGGCGGTATGTTAAGTTCATGTTGTATGTTAGCATTAAAAAGTAGAAACTAATAATATATTACCATGTTCAAGGTGCGTATACTGTGGTCTAATAATTATTATAAATATACAGTTCAAAACTAATTTTCTTCAAACGTAATATTTTTAATTATTTAAATTGCGACTCTAATATGAAATCATTTGCTTAAATACAATTTTAAATATATTCTTTATATTGCATTTCCAACGTTAGAAAGGTGTCTTCGTATTTTGTTATTTATTATAAGTATTACTCTTCCGTAAAAATAGAAACGCTTTTTTTATATACTATAATCTAATTTAAGAATCTGTAGTTCGCCATTGAACTTTAAATAAAAACATTCCTACACGATATTCGAATATCCTACATTACAAAGATCATTCCAAAATTAAAAGTATCTTTTTGTTTATTGAGAAAATGAATTGGAAATGTGCTTATACTCTTTTTGAATCTCGAATATAGGAATAATATTTTGTATAATTTTTTTGGTATGTATGTAAGTAGATATTAAATTTATTTTTTACTTATGTGTACCATCGATCAAGGAGCTTGCCACGATGTGAATTTATTTCCCTTATATTGTTTTATGAAATTGGTGTTTTCCAAAGGTTTTGCTTTTTTCATTACATAACTATTTTTTTCATTACATAATTTCCCATCCTTATATTCCATAGCAATATTAGAATGACATATAATTTACATTATCTATAAAATTGTCAAATTGTGTGTCAAATTTTAATAATTCAACTATACACAAAATAAATACATTTAAATTATGGTAACACAACCATCTCGGGTATCATTAAACACTGAGACCATTGTCTGAGTTACTAAATTTGATTGATAATTATATAAATCACATAGTTTTATATTTATAGTGTTCCTTATAAAAATCCTTTATCTTATTATTTGGTTTATTATTTATGATTCAAAATATTGTTAACCGTGGTGTCTTAAAGAGTCAGTATTATTTTACTGCCATTATAATACATTTTGGGTAACTTGAATAAAATTTTGAAAATTTGATAATTGAAAAAAAAAAAACGTAGTTTCTGCTATATTTTGCAGAGAAAGCGAATTCTAGCGTGAATCTAAGTGACTTAAGAGTTTTAACTGTAAATAATGTGGAATAACTTGACAAATATCATTTTTGTTCTGCAGAATATTTGTATGTATTTGTAGAAAATTTGTAGAAACAAAACAAAATTGTGACCTACAGAAAAGAACCGTAAGTTTTGGATGGATGATGTTAAATGTGACGCTTGTCGTTTATAGATAACAAACGTACCATTTGACTCGATGTTTACATTTATGTGATAATTTAAGAATGAAAACATTATAATAAATTGATAAAACATATTATATTCCATGTTACCCAAACTTATTGTATTTTATCAGTTGTTTATATATTTCAGTGCAACATGCATAGTATCTTATAAATGATGTAATTATGAAAACTTGGAACAAAATTACTCTCTGAACTTGCGCTTGGCAAGTGATTAAACGTAAATTAATACTTTTAATTTGAATTTATGTCAAATGTATTTTATTACTATGTCTAGGCAAACGTATTTAGACATTTTCCTACCGTGTTATTGTAACTGGGTGCTGTTCATTATATTGTGAAAATAAAGAATTAAATTAGCACCTTTTAGTAAATTATATGGTTTAATCAAGTGCAAGCTTGATTCTACGTTCGCCTTTAAAAAACATTCTATAATGTTTTATAATACTTTAATATTGCGTTACATTTAAATTACAATCTCAACTTTCAAATCTTATCCGGTCCTCGCTTCAACTGCGTAATAACCGAACAAAATCAGTAGTCATCGTTCGATTGATTTTTTATTATAAAAAATAATGGTCGAATATTTCCAAAATGGGATGAAAGATGTACTACAAATTGGAAGTTGTCGTTAAGGTCTTATACTATTTGTACATCAAACATTGTACACTGTTTATTATGATATATACCTAATGTTTTGAATGTTGTAACTTCTTCGATGTTATTTATATAAAATATAAAGTGCCATTGCCAGACACAAATGAGCAAGACACTGTAATCGTCTCAAAATATATGATGTTTGTTATGTAGATCATCCTAAAATACTCCTGTTATTATATTGTTGATATAATAATCATTATTGTGGATAGTTTAACTGTATTGAATAAACAGTATGATAAACGACACAGATGTTTTTATTCAGTCATAAAAAAATGTGATGAGAACAATGTTACTTTCGTGTGAATAAGCGACCAATGAACAGGACGAGAAGCCAACCCCACGCGATGGTGAGCGGTTAGGTGCCGCCGCCCCTGCATATCCGTAACATCGAAGGCGTCATTGAAACATTGACAGCCGGGAAGGAAGGCCGGACCTGGCACCATTACCTTGACGTTTATCCAGTTCATCATGACCAGGACGGTTGGCTTAAACTCGAAGATGGATGAAGCCCATAACACCTTAAAAACATGCCTAAAGCGAGACTAGATTAAAACCAAAGAGGAAAATTAAATATCAGTATTCACTCGTTTTAGAAAAGGCTTTTGAATTCAAAGTAACGGTTCATGCATGGACTGTTTATTTCACCAAGATGAAGCGGCATAACCAAAATACTATGGTTGAACGGGATGTAATTCTCAGGAGAAGTAAGTAAAAAACTATAATTATATGCCAAAACATTTAATAAAACCCAAACATACAAAACAACCCAACACCTATGACAAGCAAAAAACAATTTTCATTGGTAATATTGTTTTCGGAATTGATTAACATTAGAATACTTTGCCAGAATAAACAATCAAAATAAGTTGGTAAATAGTAAATTCTCATTAATTAATTTTACAATTACAGAAATCATTCAATATAAGCAATAAATTCATTGAATTTAGGATTTATGCTCATGTTAAAATTTAATAGTATTGTTCGAAGAAGATTGTATTGTGCGATGATGAAATTAATGATACAGTATAAGAAATAAAACATTTGTTTCAATAGTATAAATATGATAACGTAGGCAAAGACACTCCAGAACCAATGAAAAAATATAATTAAAATAAATCTGAGAAGTACCTAACCAAGTCTCAACTTGGTGTGCGTCTAATGTCATTTCAAGCCAAATATGACCCGCATACTTAACTTGAATGTAATGTAATATCGTAACACGTAACAATACAGAACTGTTCAAGTCACTATAGATAATAGTAAAGTGAACACGGTGTCTGTTAACGGTCGAGACTAAGTAGGTATATAACCATTTCCAATTAACACTCTTGACGAATTATTTTATCAATAGCAATTTAGACGTACAAAAATCGAACTGCACTATTCATTCGTACGTCTTAGACGACGTACATAGAAAATATAGCATTTAAATATGGAACAGTTTGTAAAAATCTTTTAACCGTGAATTTGTACATATGCTAAACGTCAAAATGTCGTTTACGTACAACGTGTTACGGATTTGGAATAAAGTGAAGCGAAAAAAGAAGTCGGTCGTGCAACTATAGTAGGTAAGTACTGTATGCGATGCCGGTAAGCTCAAAATTTTGGTTTAAATCGCAATAAATAACACTATCAATGTGTAAAGCTAGTATACACTATAATTTTGAGTGTACTACGCGCAGTTAAAGAGTGCAGAGCACACTATTAGCGGACGGCTTACACACTTGGGAGTGCAGTACACCAAGAACGCAGTACAGTTATAATATGTACATACTTCAGAACCCTTATAGTATAGTACATTCAAAGTACAGACATAATTATTACAGTAGGTACACTGACATACGGCTTTTTACCTTGACAATTCGCGTTATAAATGAGTACGTTAAATAAACAGCAATTTCACTAACCATACAACTCAACAGATAATCTGGCTCCACTCCATAAATCGTAAATTTAATTGATGCCAAAGTTAGACCAAAGCGACGAATGCGGCAGCGGGGTAGCGGGGGAGGGTGCGGCGGGGGAGGGAGACCCACGCGGCGGCAGCAACGGCGCAGACGTCATGCGTCGCCGCGACGACAGACTTCCTGAACGCTCCAAGCCTGACACACAAGATTAAATTTTGTCTAAAGTACAACCCAAGCAGTTATCTTCACATGAAACCGTGCCCGTAGGTACGGTCAAACACTGCTTTTCGGATTCTTTTAAGCAATTATGTTCGATAGGAAATGCTCTTACGAATTCAAACGACGAATTCCATATGTGTCAATCAACTGTATGGCCGCCCTGTTTTAGATAATTTGAAACTGTACCAACTTCTGGAAATGGATGAGAATTAAAAAATCAGTGTCACCAAGAGGTTTGAAATTATCTGGTGGGTTCGTAACTTATACGATGTAAGTTTTTTTACATATTAGTCGATTAGGCGTTAGTCGAGTCGCTACACTACCAGTAATAACATTGGTGGCTATTATTGATATGCATCTTCATAACCCTCGATTGCCTATAGTTTTGACGGAAGCACAGCTTATCTCAGTAGTGAAGGTAACAGACCTCCATCCACATTCTCGGGGCAGTATTTGATGGTGTGCGCGCGGTCGCCGGTGGCACCGCAGCGCGGACAGCGGAATGCGCGTAGCACGGGGCACAACACCCGCCCGCGCCAGTCCTTTAGCGCGTGTGAAGAGTAACATTCTTCGTTCTCACCGTTGTTCTTGCAAAATGCGCACTCCTATAGATATACAAAAAGCTGAACCAACACGTCTAGTAGTATTGTATAGCGTTTTTTGTGAAGATATCATACATTTCTAAAGGGAACTTACGTTGACATGGGTTTGCACCTTCCGACCGCAACACCTCGGCTCTTTTACGGCACACTCCTAGAAACTAAATCCAAGATGACTGTTCTGTGTCTGTTACCATTTCTAACTCACGTTACACTCACATTGGGTAAAGCTCGTCGCATGCGCTTGTCGCTGCGCACTTTGGCCACCTCTTGCAGGAACTCGTACAGCAAGCTCGGCCGGATGGAACGCAGCACGTACAGCTGCTCACGTGTCAACATCGACACGTAGTTGTTCGCCGAAGATATACCTACATGTGAATTAGGTATACTCAAAAGGTGTGGGTGCACTTCCACTTTTGCCCAGGACATTTGCCCAAGTGAACCTCTAGCAAGCTAACTGAACGAAAGGTTTCTACAATTAACACATACAATTCCAAGTTATTTTTTATGTTAACAGCCGACATACGAGCAGAAGGGTCACCTGATGGTAGGTGGTCCCCGTCGCCCATGGACATCAGCAAGACCGAAGATTTCACTGATGCGTTGTCAGCCAGAAAATGAAAAGAAGGTAAAGAAGAAAATTGCCGGAAAAGACTTATTTGCCGGATTAGTTGGTTTAGCTAACAAAAACAATCGTTCAGAATATTAATTTTTTTCACGGTACATCCTTTTAACAGTCATTGCGTTGGGAGTTTAAGATGTTTCAGGTTAACGACTTTATCGTTTATATTTAAATATAGATAACAAAGTTTATCGATGTACAGGTCAAAACATTATTCTGGAATTTGTGTCTGGTTGCTTGTCAGTTTGTCTGAATACGTATTACACTAAAACCATTGAACCGATTTAGATTATACTCGGCATATTATTAGTAACTCATATTATGTGTCATAATCAAAGAAACTTTAGAAAAGGAAACCGAAGTTAATATGGACATTCTCGTAAGAGGGCAATAAATTAAATTTAGAGTGTCTGGCTGGAGCCATAATATATTTCATATTCACAGAACTAGTTAAACATATTCCTGAAATAATGCGGGTGCTATTCCTTAACGTCAGGCATTTCTGAAGCGAAGCGAGGGCGGGGTACTAGTGACTAAATATAATTGGACTTATTTGAGCAATGTGTTACCACCGATGGATCCACGCACATTAATCGACCAAGGAAATTTCTATTTACAACTGGAATACCTAAACTATAAAGCAAATCTCCCTGCACTACGATATCCTGCGATGCGGATAAAATAGACACTATTAAACGTTTAGTCATTATCACCATTACGTTAATACTAATTGTACTACAGGGTCATACTAACTTTTAATAAGAAAATCGAATGTATCAATCATTTCTCCATTCCTGGCGCCGGAGTTAGTCGAGCCTTCGGCCCACATGTTTGAAGGAGGCGACGCGATATTATCTGCGCGACTACCACCTGCCGATAACAATGTTAATACATCTAGTAACGTTGATTTTAGACATTTTATGTGTGACAATTAAGAATGCGTTTTATATTACGCATCTTTGAAAACCTTTTATATTTAGAAATAAGGCTAATAATAAATCAAAGACTACCAGTTTCTCTAAATATTAACTTTAAAGGAACCACTCGGTAAGATAGATATATTGAGCACATTTACATATGTCGTAGAATGAACGAATTGAATTGTTTAAAAGATGTGCTGAGGAGCTTCTTTCGCAGTTTCTTCTCCTCATTGTCAAAGCACCTTTTCGAAACGGTGGTAGAAGCAAAAAATGACGTTCATAAGTATATTTACTGAATACCTATATGATTAAATGATTTTGAATTTGAATTTGAACACGCACCAAAAACCTATTTAATATGTTATTCATAGCGAAGCAACTCAACGGTCAGCACCGGTCATGGAAATCCATACCACTGAATGCATCACCAACGCATTGCAGGCCAAAAGAAGCTGGTGCTCCTGCTGGCTAACCGGATTTCCAACATTGCAACCGAAAAGCGTTAGAAACGTATCACTAAAGAAAGAAATAAAATAAACCTTATCTCCATGTATAACAGTTACGATTAAATTGGATGGTAAATAGAAGGTGCAGCCTTGGTTCACCATGCAACGCGAGCAGAAAAGGTTTAGTTGTTCTCAAAGATGAACGTCTCACAACCTAACTAGAGGTAGGTATAGAACTGAAAACTTACCCATGAAGTAGTTATGAGCGCCACTCTGTTCAGTCTCATCGAACAATAAATCAGAACCGTTGAGCCGCAAGTTCATCAACACATCGTCGATATCAGTCGCAGAAGGTGCTAGAAAAATATTTAAGTAATAATTTATATATTATACAATTAAAATAAAATCGTGATAGCCTAGTTTTATAAAAGTTGAATGAAGAAATATAAAAAAAAAACTAATAAAAATAAAAATAAAAATTGTATTACTCAGTTTTTGGGAATGCGAGTCGATGAGGTGTAAATAGTAAATAGGACTCCAAATATAATGAAAATATTTAATAGCAATAATATACAAAGACGTAAAAAAGATGAATGACAGTGGTGTCATTCATAAATGCTATGGTAACAAAAACAAGGTTGCTTATTTACATTAATGTACAAATGTAGTATACCGCTACAAGTTAATCATGAACTTGTATCGCTACAAATACACGAAATTTTAACTGACACTGATATCTAATTTATAAATAATATGTGCCCAGGAAGATCGAAGAGCAGTTCGTTAATTTTATTTGTACCTCCCGCACGGTGCTGAATTCTCGGTGAGCACGTTACCTGTATCAGCCTGTCGGGGCTCGTTCTGCGACATTAGTGTCAGGAGCTCATTGCCCATTCGGGTTTGGAAAGGAGCAGCCATGGGAGAAAACCCACTGTCCTGAGAACTAGCCAGCGTCCCACCATTGGGCGTGAAACTCTCCTGAAAACGTATACAATATTACGTCTTAAAAATCCTTTTGTATGACTATTTCTTCTGTCTCGGATGTTGCGTCAACTGCTGTTACTAAACAGCAAATATTATGTTGTTTGGATATTTGTGTGAAATTAGTTCTTTTATATTTTGTAATTACTACCTACTTTAATGGTTGTCTAGAGGAGTTCGTTCTTTAAAAAGAATTCTTTAGAAACCGCCGATCATATGTATATTCACTGTTGTTAAATGTTACTATCGGCGTTAATAAAAAAACTGTGTTATTGAAATTTTTGTACATTTAAAAATAGATGTGTTGTGGAATTACCGAAAATCTATTAGAAATCTCGTTATCGGTTATAAATACACCATATAGTCTATTTACGAGTCACACGAAATTTATAAATTTCCAGCCTTTCTGATATTATAAATTATAATATTATAAAAAGGAAAGCTTTGTATTTTTGTATGTTTGTAACGAATAAACTCAAAAACTACTGAACCGATTTCAAAAATTATTTCACCATTAGAATGCTACATTATCCCTGAGTAACATAGGCTATATTTCTTACTAGAAAAAATAAGTGATCCTTGCTAAAACATCAGTAACGTGAATCAAGATGTAACAAAATTTGCTTAAAAATTTCTTTCATCGCATACGCTGCGGAAACTATTCAAAAAATATGCCCGTGCGAAGCCGGGGCGGGCCGGTAGTATTAAATAAGAACAGATAACAGAAATAGTCAGTATGTGGAAATTTAAATGTCGCATAAGTTAAATAAACTTTAAGCAAAATTGTTTAAAGATAAAATCTAGCTTTTTCTACTCATACTACACATGATCCTAAGTTACCTAAGCATTGAAAATATTAATTAATATTAACTTCACTTAATACGTAATCGATACACGAAAAGGGTAGGTTAAAAATAAACAAAGCAACTTACTGTTGATGCGGGCTGCGTATCACTAGCTGTTGTAAAAATTGGCTTCCCATCTTCCATATTGTAATTACTAAACGGCAGAGACTCCATTTGCATATTTTTTAACTTTAGCCTAAGTGGTATCCCCTAAAATCACGTTTGCATGCGTGTGTTTATCGCGCTAAAAAGAATCTTCTAGTCAGCGGAAGACAATATATACGAACAATTTTCATACATTGCTATAAACACAATTGGTATAACTCACCTGGGCTAAAGAAGTATGTACACTGTCTATCATAGTCCATCAATACTAAGACCTATCAAGTGTCGCAAATCCTTGCTCGTTGTTGGCATTTGATTTCGAACGTTACGAGTACATTACGAATTAAATCAGTATATTAATAAACCTTATATTTCCTAATCAAAAATTTTCTTATGAAACTCAATTTTCAACTATCCACTCATGTTCGGACATCGTTACAGGGTACAATCTGCTTAACGATCATTTTTATCTTTTTTTTAAAACTACCCTCAACTCGCTTGGATTATCTGAACAATATGCAAGTAATGCTATGCGATATTTATGCATACCGTCGACATCTAAAATAATTCTTTCCCGAATAAAATCAACTTTCCTAATTATTATGAAATTAATTTTACTTTATAATATTTTCACTAAGTATGCTCTTATTAAAACGACCTTTTACTTATAATAGATTGTTTAATAGATGAACGATACCCGGGCTAGAGACATTCCTGCTACAAAACAGCACTTTTAAAACACAGGTCACCGACATGCAGTCAGTAGGTGACCTCAAAGAGCGCTTAACTCACAATGTGTGCTCATGGATAACCTACAGAGTAATTAGCTGCTGCCGCTACACGTTATAAAAATAGTTATCATTAATGATTCTATCAAATGAAAACTATTAATTTCTTGAAACATAAGCATTAACTAAATGGTCGGCTCAACCAAAGAAAAAACCAGAAACTGCAATTTGACCAGCATCTAAGATCAAGCGTACAGTGGAATGGAGGAAAATGTGGATTGGATTCGATCACATTCGCACAGACAAGTTGTAAATCGAAACGAAATTGATACGAAATCATTTCGTTAGCATTCTACAAAATTAAGCAAGCGGGGGCTAAGCTGAGAAGTAATATTTGAAAATTAATTGGATCAATTTGATTTAAATCAAAAAAATTCCTTGATTTCAAAATTACCGAGTAATAGAATTAAATAGTTTTTAATTATAGATTATGTTACACACTGGTGATGAAATTGAAATAAAACCATCTTGAGTTTGAAAATATAACGTATATTTATGAGATTGTGCGCAAATAACAACGGATATGTAAATTTTGTACAAAAATTTCAATAACACGATTTTGATGTTATATTGTTCCGATTTGGATAATTGTATCTTGGTAAGAATCTGAAATTCTCGGTTATGCTAGCAACTTTATGATCTATAACTATGTATTTACATAATGTTTACAGAGAAATGTACGTACCTACCTGTATATTCAAATAGAACACCGCATGTATTTGTACGCAATGATTATGAACTACAGTGATAGGTGCTGATCCAGAACTTTCCAATTTAATACAATATCTGCTCGATTAAGGAGACTTCCTATTAAATGTTGTTAATAAAATTTAACTAGTAACGCAGATAAACAACAAACTGTATTAATCGAAAAACCCCTGGAACGAATATATCCCAATATAATTATAACACGCTGTTGTAGCGTGCAGTGTCATATGTAATTTTTATTGTATCAGTCTGTACTTGTATACCGTTAGCGAGAGCTTTGTATTGCTCGTATATTGACACCAAAAGTACGCTTATCGTAGAGAGGCCCCTAAATTGATTGATGATTAATGAATTAATTTAAACACAATTGTATTTTTATTATCACCATTTATTTTAATATCCATTTTTCCTCATACACCTTATCTTTATCGCCTTAGTACGTTTATGTCTTTATTGTCTTACGTCAATTTGGTTAAAATCAAACGGTTAAAATTAAATCTTTTTATAATATATAAAAAGATGTGTCCATCATATAACAAAATATTTCCACTATCTTTGCCATTAGAACATTGATATAATTTATTTTGATAATCGATACAGAACAAGTGATTATTTATGACTTTTTTATAATTGTTATCGTTGAACATTCATAGTTAAATATAATATGTTTTACATAGTAATAATCATAATGTGAACAAATAATATAAAATTTACATAGAGACTTGTTGAATAGTTACGGACTTTTCTACATACGGAATTTAATGACATAAGGCCTATATAAATTACCTAATTATTCAGGCTTACTATACATTAGCTTACTGCATGATAATTCTGTAACTGTTAATTGAATCACAATACACGATTAGAGTAACCATAAAACTTAATCACCACCACCATGTATAAATTAAATAAAGCGAGTGTAAAATATTATCCTGAACACTAAATACTTACTTAATTCTGTCTACTAAATTATCACCTAATAAGTACATATGGTAGCTTACTTTTTATAGCAGTGGTAGCCTTGTGGTTTACTATTCAGCCTCTCCTTCAGGAATTTGGGCGCGAATTATGCAGGCACCTCAGATTATTTGATGACAGTGTTACTACAAATTATTAAAGATTTATTTCGATGAAAGAAAACATCTTGAGGAAACCTGAACACCTGTGGCTTCTACGTGTCTGTTCTCAAAGGCAGATACAATCTAGCGACGCATACTTGGACTGTTGATACGTTATGGCTAACCTCTGAGAGGAAACCCCGGGCATGTGGGGATTTATTTAGGCATGTAATGTATCTAACATGTATCTAACATTAAAGAATAATTGTAAATTAAACCAAAAATAAAATCTTACACTAATATTTCGTAGTAAATGTATAAAATCTTTTAAAAATTTAAAACGAATACAATTGAATCTTAGTCAATAACATCATAAAATAACTTACTGTGTTTGTATTTGTTTAGTGGCCAAAACAAAATACAAAAAAAATTAATCGATAATTATTTATAGTAAAAACAGTTGTTTAATAATGAATAAGTGTTGAGAAAATTTCATGAATTCGAGACTTTCGCATTAAGATATTATTCTTTATCTGTGATATCGAAATCACAGATAAATTAATATATAATGTATAATAGATTATGTATCTATTTATCAACAAAATTTATAGGTCACAGATATTCGTAATACAATTGGTAAGATTATATTGGCCAAAGGTTGATTTAGATGGGCCCAATGTGACAGTATACATGTGACCAGTAAATTATATTCAATTTTTGTGAATACAAAAAATATTATATCAAAAAATAAAAAGATTCACTCAAACAGATATCGAATAGATTTATACGAGAGTAACATTAAATTCTACACATTTTCTACGAAATATATAACGCTATTATAGGCATAAAGATTCATAAAATAGCCTCACTTAATACTAATTGACATAAAATATATTTATTAAATGATTCTCTTTAGCAAAGTTACATCCAGCAATAAACTACATGATAATGATGAGTTCGGTTTACTTATTAGATGACTGTGACCTAATGTTTTGGATATATACTGTGTTAGGTCCAGCCCGACTTAGATTGTCAGCATTATCAGTGGTGAGGTGAGACGTCCCAAATAGCTATCTCACTTGGCAGATTTACATTACGTTAGGTTACGATTTGTCTCGTTAACAATGTACAATTTAAATCCTCCAAGGAATTGTTGACTGTTAACGATAAATAATATTTTTTTTTAAATAGGTATTCATATATCTTTACTTTTTACCAATTATTCAATGTTAGAAATAAATTATTTATTTTGACTTTTTGAGTGATTTTTCTGGGAGAAAAGTTCCATATTTCTTAATCGAAAGTGTTTTATTCAACTCTCCTCTACCTTACTTTTACCTTAAGCACGTCATACAGTGGATGAAAAATATACTATATCGTGAGAATAATCAGAGGATTGTTAGTGCCGGATAGTAACAAAGGAAGTATAATGTTTATAATAAATTGAAAAAGGAAATTAAATTAAATTAAGAAAACTTTATGACTTATTAATATTATTATTGTCTATTTTATGACTTATGAATCTCTAATTGTAATCTAGTAAACATGAGTAATACATTTTAGAAGAGTCTGACGATGGAACGGCATTGCGGCGTCCTTTTCTAGGTGTCTTTAGCCTTGCACTTATATACGTAAGCTGAAGCCGCCCTGTCATCTTCGTCTAGGGTACATAACTTGTCAGTTCCGCAGTCACAGCTGAAATATAAACATGTATAATCGTAGATATCCATATACTTAAATAACACATACCTAATCATACCATACCATATCCACAAATTATAATTTGATGCGATCTTAAATATTAAACTTGTCAATGGTTAGGCTAGCAGCTCATTGGGGCCTGGGGTGTATCAATGGGGTGATTTTCTTATGGCAGTGGTGGCGGAGCCATATAGAGTTCCAGAACACCCACGGTGGTTCTGGGATGATGCGCACTCTATCGAAATCTACTGGGGACGCAGCGACGGCGATCCTCCGTGCTCCAGACTGCACTCCGAGCAGGGCCTAATCGCAATGGAATGGGGACCCATGACTGTGCTGGAGTGTTACATTTCCCTCAACTACGGTCTGGCGGCGTACGAAGCTTTCCTCAATCGCGTAGCAATCTGCGTTCGCTCCTGTCTTCCCCGCCCGGTAATCGTGCTTGGCGATTTTAATGCCCATTCGAGGGCCTGGGGAAACAAACGCGATAGCGCCAAGGGAGAAGTAACGTTGGAGTGGCAGCAGCACTGGACCTACATCTACTGAACCGTGGCTCGGTCAGTACGTGTATGCGTTGGCAGGGAGAGTCAATAGTCAATCTTTCTTGGGCGACTCTCTCTACCTAGCGTCTGGTCACGGGTTGGAGGGTGGCCGATGACCTCATCATGCTCTCTGACTCGCCATAGTTCTGGAAGTAGAATTTCGTTTCCCGGATGCTCACACTCACAGTTCGGACAACCGACCGCGACGATGGGCAGTTAGGCTTTTTTGACCGGGACTTGCTCAGCGCTGCTGCTCACGTCGTAGGGTGGTCCAATGCTGCTAGGGAGGATGCTCAGCTCGATCCCGAGGAAGAAGCGATACGTCTCAGGGATGACATGACGGCCATCTGCGATACTGCAATGCCGCGTGACGGGCCCGAATGGAGACGGCCGGTGTACTGGTGTTCGGAGCAAATCGTTCAGCTGCGTGAAGCCTGCCTGCGTGCTCGCCGTCAATACACCCGAGTTCGACGACGTCGGCAAGCAAGCGCCACGGAAAGGGAAGAAAAGTACGTGGCGTACCGGGCCGCAACAACAATACTCCAGAGCGCTCTCGCAGAGAGCAAAACCCGGAACTGGGACGCACTCGTGGAGGGGCTTGACCGAGACCATGGGGACGCCCCTTCAAGATGGTACTCAGTAGATTGCGTCCATGGGTGCCGCGACTGACGGAAACTCTCGACCCGCTTTTCGTGGACACAGTGTTGGACGGTCTGTTTCCCGGAACGACCGACAAACCGACGATGTTGATGTCGCCGGATCCCTTCATCTGGTCGGACGACTTAGCGGTCACCGACATCAAGCTCAGTGGTGCCATCAAGCGCATGCCGAGGCGTAACACTGTACCGGGGACGGACGGAATTCCAGGTCAGGCTTGGGTTTTAGCACTGACCGTACTGAAGGGGAGGTTGCAGCGCCTGTTTACCTCCTGTTCCGTTATGGACGGTTTCACATTGCACAAGTGAGGCAAGCCGCAAGACTCTCCATTAGCGTACAGATCCATCGGCCTACTGGATGAGGTGAGCAAGCCGTTCGAGAGGATTATTTCCGCTTGAATCAGCCGGCACCTAGTGCGCCACGGCCCGGACTTCTCCAAAAATCAGTTCAGCTTCCGGCAGCAACATTCGACCCTGGACGCGATCCTTTGAGTCCGTGCGCTCTCTGAGCAGGCCACATCCCCGGGCAGGGTAGTATTGGCTATTAGCCTCGACATCGTCAACGCTTTTCACTCTCTGCCCTGGGGAGCAATCATGCAAGGACACTCTGACCATCAGGTACCGTCTTACTTGCAAAACCTGCTTAAAGCCTACTTGGCGGACAGAAGCATCCACTTCCCGGGTCGCTATGGAACCTGTTGCTAAAGGAGCGTTATGCGCGGGGTGTTGCAAGGTTAGGGTCTGGGGCCACTATTGTGGAACATCGCATATGACGCAGTGTTGAGGACGGTTTTCCCACGAGAAGTGAGCATCGTCGGCTATGCCGATGACACCCTCGTTCTCGCCCAGGGCGTGTCATTCAGCAGGACGCTACGGCTAGCAGAGCTCAGGGTGGCATGCGTCATATCGAAAATCCACAGTAGGGGCCTCCAGGTATAGTCCCACAAGACCGAGGCGATATGGTTCTACGACCCCTAGCCGTTAGTCGAGCCAGCTAAAACCTCAGTGTGCATCGGCGAAGCGGACATCCAGATAAGCAAGTACATGAAGTATCTCGGCTTAACACCGGACAGCCGATGGAGCTTCGACGAGCACATTAACCGTCTCGTTCGCCGGATTCACAAGGTAGCAGGTACTATACACAGACTGCTGCCAAATCTCGGGGAACCAAGGGAAGAAGTCCGGCACCTCTACGCGGGTGTAGTACGCTCGATTGCGCTCTACGGTGCGCCGGTCTGGTCAGACAAGTTGTCCGCCTGGCGGCCCCATGTGCGGAAACTCAATGCCGTGCAAAGTACGATCGCAATCAGAATTGCCCGTGGTTATCGTACCATATCGTACGACGCGGCGAAAGTCCTAGGGCGGTTTCCTCTGGACATTCTGGCAAATTTGGACGATAGGGTCTTCCATGAGATTCGCATTCTCCGTCAGAGGGCTGAACCCTTCGAGGAAGAGACGGTTGGAACGCTTAGGCGGAGAGCAAGACAGCGCGCTCTGATGTGCTGGCATGATCGGCTCCAAGAACCTCGAAACATACGCCAACGGGTGATTGACGCTATCTTGCCGAACTTTTGGATTTGGCTGCAGAGTGGGGGACGAGTGACGTTCTCCCTTACTCTGATACTCACCAGACATGACTGTTCGATTGGTACCTGAATAGGATAGGAAGAGTGGAGACGGCCCAGTGCCGGCATTGTGGACACGACAAGCATTCCGCACAGCACACGCTGCAGTACTGCTCAGCATGGGAGTCTCAACGACGGAACCTCGTCAAGAAAGTGGGCTCAGATCTCTCCCCGACGGCCATCGTCGGGGCGATGGTTTAGTGCAGAGAAGCCTGGGTCGGCATGATCAACTTCTACAACGACGTCTGCAAAGGAAGACGCCGAAGAACTAGGAGGCGCGCTGAATCCGCGCGGAAACGGAGTTGCCGGAGACGTACATAACGTCCTCCGATGCGGTGTCCCTGTAGCTAGGGACCAGAATAGGGCTACGATATCTACTGCATGTCGTAAGAGGCGACTAAAATGGGGCTTCCGGGGTTGTGGGCGGCTAGGGTGGAAGCTCAAACCGTCCAATCAGCGACCTAGAAAAGGACGACGGTATACGTGGACGCATACCGTCGTAAAAATCAGAGGGTGGGGAATGAGCGGAGGCCCATCGCGTGCAGAGCCCGGCCGGGCACGCGCTCAGGATTCCAGTTGCGTTCCGTTGGAGATCCCGGAGTCCTGTACATAACGCTGAGGAAGGCCACCGGGGGAGGGTTACTGCGTTAAAAATCTCACATAACCCGGTCTCGCTCCCACGGCACCTTTTGAAGGTTGCCCTCCTCGAAAAAAAAATATAAAAAATAAAAAAGGGGTCTGGGGTGTGTAAAACAGGTCATCGCTTAAATGAACGGACGACAAAATAGTAAAAAAAAATTCCTAACATTGAGCCCCAAAATTGAGCTCTGTTACATGTTTAGAGCCATCTCTACAGCCATGCCCAAATTCATTTTATCTATTTACGTGCACTGATTATTTCTTTGAATATTTAATCGACATAATCAATCTTAAATCTCGCATATCAAAATTATCACTTATGATCCTTTAATCAGAAGTTACATCTATTCTTAAACCAAATCGTTCTGCTTGTAGTAGGTACATCATACTGAACAACGGAAGAGATGACGTCGAGACCTTACTGTTTAGGTCGCTTGGCTCTACACGATCCGGTTTCAGGCGGCACGTAGCCGTAGCTACCACTTCGTCTAGAGTAAACTATAACATGTTTTAACGTGTTTTGGTTAGCGTCGAAATGACAGCAACAAGCATT
This sequence comes from Megathymus violae, assembly GCA_003671415.1. NCBI lineage: Eukaryota > Metazoa > Arthropoda > Insecta > Lepidoptera > Hesperiidae > Megathymus > Megathymus violae. The sequence continues at coordinate 3,607,600 of PDGT01000019.1, forward strand.
TTCCCCGATTTCATCTTGGTGTCTAGCACGTTGGTGACGCTTCTGGTCTTACTAACGTCCTTTGGCAACGGTGACCACCTGTTGCATGCCGGCCATTACCGCAAAAAATCATCAAAGCTAGAGGGGTACTTACAACGTGTTTTCCACTGTCATGAAGACAGCTTTCGTCTCCGGTTTATAAATATCCCACGAGCAGGGTGTCTGTGGTGCACATATCTCCCTGGTTGCTTCTCTTGCAAACTGTAAAATGGATTCAGAATTAGCATGAAACTTCACTAACGTTAAAGCACATGTGAGCATGTGAGTTATTGCGAATGTGAATTGCATACATACATATATAAACAATATAAATGACACCACTTTGTTTAGTCTCATTAGTGGTTCTGACGAAAATTTACTATACCGGTCGAAGAATAAAAATAAGCGTTCAGATAGATTATCACATAGATTCACGCTGATTTACAAATATGGTCATTAATTTTAATCTGTTAGGAAAAAAGGTTTTTTTTAAAAAAGCTCAATATTAATTTAGTACCCTTAACGTCACGTTTGGGATTTAACGCAATACCTGATGGTAAGTGGTTACAGCTGCTAATGGACCTCAGTAAGACCAAAGGCTGCTTCACAAGTGCTTCAGACAAAAAGGTCTACCTAGCCAGAGTGATAAATAACCACATCGACTCTAAATGTACTAAACCCCAACGACCCCTGACCTTTTACATCCCTGTAATAAGATAAATTATTTGACCGATCAGTACCCTTATCTATTTCGGGGAATGGAAGTACAAGAAACCATATAGGCATCGGCGTTTGACCTATGGTGTAAATAAGAAAGAATATAATATAAGAATATAATATAAAGTTTGCTTAAGAGCGCATTAAATTATGTATAGAAAAAATTAAGGTACGAAAATAGGTGTGCTATGGAAGAAAAATCCATAAATCGCCTTTACTTCTCCTGCAATAAGTTCGTCAGGCCCGTTATATGTCTTCACATCAAGGATCTAATAATCTAAACTTTTTTGAGTAGCACAAAAGAGATGCATCATTTCACTCGATTGAATATTGTAAATTAGAAATTACCGGACGTTATCGTGACCCTATAAATCGTAATATCAAATCGATATCATTACATCGTCAATGAGAAATACCTACTTGATAAATGCTTGTAACGTATAGGAGTTAATATTGACGCAGTAGCTTGAACTTTGAATGATTAAGATAGTATATTCTCCGTACTCGCCCTTTATGCTTATCAGCTGAACTGCTTACTAAGGTCGACATAAAAATCGTCCTGTCATTTTATCTGTAATATTTATAAGTAGTCTGAATTCTGTAATATTGATTAATATCGATTTGTGCTGGAAGTTTGACCAATTGTGTTTGAAATATAAATTATTCTTCGTTGGTACTATCAAAAACATTTTCAAAGTCATCACGACCACTACCGCCTACCACCTCACTACCGCCGCAATATCGCCACTTCACCACGTATTTTCAAAAACTACGGCACGGGTTTGTATGCAGTTTTTCAATAGATTTATGAGGAGGGTTTAAGAATATGGAGTAAACATAAAAAATATATAACAATTGTTTCCGGTGCTATTACTACTTATAAACGTAATGATTATGTGTAATAAATATTGAACATATTTAAGAAATACAAGAAGTAGGTAACTACGTAATTTCAAAGAATTTGTTACGAAAACAGACAGAAACAACAAGTTTAACATAGTTTATTCTTATATATTCGGACGACCCCATAGCCCAGTTGGCAGTGACCCTGCCTGCCGAGCGTGGGGTCCCGGGTTCAATTCCCGGCCGGGGCAGATATTTATGTGACAGATAAATGTTTGTTCTCGGGTCATGGGTGTATGTGATGTGATAATTGTGTATGTCCATGCCACCCGCAACACAGGGAATCCTAGTGCGGGGGTGTGAGTGTGTGAACGTTTATAACGTTTTATTGTTTATATATATAATATCTTATCAAGTAAATCACCACCCCCTTTCTCTACGAAGCGTTGAATTTATACGAAGCTGAAACAGGTAGAACATTAATTATATCAAAATATAACGTAGTTGCAAAATTAATCTCATTGGGATTTATTTATTTTTCATTTTACATAAACAATTTTATATAAAAAGATCGTAAAATACGACAATCATAATCTCAACTAAAATTATAAAGGGAAAGTGGGAATTTCGTGAGCTTGTGTATGCTGAATGTAACCGCCGTAATCACGACACATATTTGAAAAATTATTTTATTATTTCAACGGTACATTCTTCCGGAAAGATTACCTATATATTATGTGTTTATATGTGTATAATTAATTATTTTACTCGAACGTAGTCAGGGCGGGCCGCTAGTTACGTATGTATATACTTCTCCAGTTTCGAAGCGCTTATAAGCCTACAGCTTGTGTCAATTATAAGTCATGAGCCAACGACCGAATTAAGCATCGTCATACGTGATACTGGGATACGTATTGTTTTTACTTTGTGTTAATTTAACATTGTTGATAACGGACCACAGAACTGATAAACAAACATAGTAGACACTTTTAGTATACCTCTACAGTGTATATAAAATTAAGTTTTCGTTTTTCACACTGGTTCGATTTTTATGAAAAAGATTACAATTGATTAATATTAAACTTCTATTCATGGGCGCCGCCAGGATTTTTTTCAGGGAGGTGCATCTGCATCTATTCATTATACTATTAATTAATATTATAAAATATAGAATTATACTAATAAAACTTAATAATAAAAATGTATTTTTTTCTATGTATTTTTTTCCTGACAGGGGAGTGCAAGTGCACCACCTTGCACCCTGCTGCCGGCGCCCATGCTTCATTTACTCGATTAATTAATTAAATAATTTAATTAATAATTTCGCTAAATTATTTAGTCTTTCTTAATTTATTTTGCTAGTGCAGCGATATAATTGTGTAATCACATTTTGTTTCCACTCACAATTGTCTTCCTCTGACCTTAATGATAATTCAGCCAATAAATCTATACGTCTGAATGATAATCATAATTTTAACCTATGTACCTTTTTATTTCAAGATTTGGCCGTGTCCGTGAACACGATCGGCCAACCCTCCAAATTTTAACCCATCCGATGAAAGACAGAACTTTCATAGATTGAATGACGGATCTGTCTGTCTGTTTTTTGCAGTTTTTCAGAATTTGAATGGAATCGGACGTAAGAAACTATTCGGTACAGAATAGACATACGTGACCCCATAACGTATGCTGGTAATAAATCAATAAAGATTAAAGATTTTCCTATTATTATACAAAAATTGAATAGTAATCGGAGCTGTAAATTACATATTTCGATAATAATAATGATAAAACATTGTTTTATGATAATAATACATTTCTTAAAAATTGCTTGTTTTTCATACAAAGTTTGCAAACAGATGTTGCCATGTTTATTTAAAATAATATAAGCCGGACATTAGCGCCAAAATAATTTTTTTTCTTATAATATGCCTCTAAATAAATAATACAATGAGTCTCAAATTTGGATAAACTTACTTTCAAATATTTGAGGTACTGAGAACTCGAATCGACAACCCCCATGCGCTTACATAACTTATAGGTCCTAATTAAATCTATTTAATAGCATTATTGTCCTCTAAAAATCTACATTGCCCTCTGAAGTACTAAGTCAGCCACCATCATGACGCGTCTAAGAAATACTATCTTAACCACTATATATACCTATCTTCGATGTAAGCTTCTGTAAATATAACTTAGGATGGTTATTTTTAGCATCTACATTTGTAACATATATTCCAGCAGTAAACTTCTAAAATATTTATATATGACACCAATAAAGTAATTGTAGTGACATCTAGAACCTAACCTAACGTAATCTAAAAGCTTGTTAAAGCTGTAAAACATAAAATGTTAATGTTAGTTGAAATATCTGTGCCTGAGATAGTAAATTGGGTGATGATGTTAGATGGGTTAAGATAGATGATGATCAATGGGACAAATAAAAATAATTGTTGTTCATCACTTGACGCTATCTTTGGAATATTCGAGTGACATTTAAAAAAAGGCGAAATAATAATTTATCAGAAGCCTTCTCATTTTAATAATAACCATATAATAACTAAGCCACTGTAGTTATACAGTCAGAGGTTGGTTGTTGATTGGAGTTAGAGGTTCCGTGGCAAAAGAAAATGTGACTTGACTTGTAATTCCCCATAACTTATTAGCTAAATATAAATTACCTTTCATAAACCCTTATCTTAACTAATTTTATTTTGTAATCTTAGAATTTTAATGAAAATTGGTACGTAGTGAGAACATGTGATTGTGCAGATGAGAGGCAAAAAAATATCAGTAACTCTAATAATGTCTAAGCAAGGAAAAAAACATAAATTTTTGAATAATCATGTGTATATCATTAAATGTTCAACCCGCACGAAGTCCGAGGGGGCCGCTACTAGTCGTATATATAATCATATAAATCGATTTCATTTCCGCAAGATATGAACTATCGAAAAAGGTAACCATTATTGCAATTAGATATTTATATCAAAAATTTTCAACTTATTCAATCAATGGAACAGTTTCTGCAACATGCGTTGATAGCGTTGACGAGTCGATTCCGTACGTGCAGTGCATGTACGGCGTACGTCCCGCCCTTGAGCGTATCCGGCCGAGGTGGCGCGGCACGTCGTCATCGTCGCGCGACCCGCCAAATCCAAGCCACAGAATAAATAAAATAACTTCGCGCGCGGCTCTCTACACTAGTCTTACACTATGTAGTAATACAGCACAAACTGGTTTCAATCCAAAAAGTGCTTAAAAAGCGAGACTACAATTTTATTATTCTAATCTATGCCGAAGTCAATATAATGAACTTAACATTTTTTTGAAATATTCAGCATATGTATTAAATTATTTTATGATTAAAACACAGTAAATACATATATCAGTAAAATACTATTGTCTTTTCATACATTTAGTTGAAGATAAATTACTTTTTTCACTCATTAACTGTTTGACCAAATTGTGAAAAAATATCTGAGATCATTGTATTAGATTTAACTTGGAACAATTATGTACCTATTTATAAGAAAAGGCTGCATCAGGCCGCCTTAAAAACATCATTGTTAATAAACAATTGTGCATACATAACGCTTGCTTGAGATCATAGGTCTTTATTCCTAGGTTGAGTGACATCACACATTCCGTAGTAAGTACCGAATTGGCGAATGAATGGCCATTTTCCAAGTGTAAGTAGGTAGTACCACACAAGTACCTACTGTGTGTAAACAGGAAATTGATCCAAGCTACTACGTAGCGTCACGAATACGATGTTGCCCATGCGGTCGTTGACCACCATGTTTTTCTTTACATCTTAATTGTGTTTGTACCTACATACTTGTAATGGAATTTTTCACTGATCAAGAAAACACGTTAAAAAATGAGTAAAATAAGTACTATAAAGGAGCGACTGATATAGGAAAATCTACATGTATAAAGAACGTTACAATGTAACTTGTAAATGAGTAAATATTTAGTTACTGAAGTATGTATAATTATAGCAATTATTGCATTAAAAACGTTTTTATCGTTTATATGCATTGGAAGAACACTGTAATAATAGAATAAATAAAAATAGTCCAAAATGTCACAAAATCTACTTACGAAAAATCGTTTCTCACACAGATTCAATGTTGCTCTACGTCTAACATTGAAGCGATACTACCAAAATATGAACTAAAACTCTAAATAAGACCCAGGCATACTACTCAATATCAATTTCTGACGAGACATGAGTGCTTATATCCCGTTTTCGCTCCGCTTCGGACAACACAATTCTGACATTTAAATCAAAATAGGTAATCAAAATCAGGGTTCAGTTTATCAGTAGGCTGTGGTTATTTGCTAATTAGGTTGTAGCGGTTAGTTGCGTCATCTGAACATGGAACAGCGTTTTATGAACTATGTTTAAATGATAGACGCTAATAAAAATTGCCACAGTGCCCAAAATTTTATTTAATTTTTAATTAGGAATTTATTTCTAAGTATTCCTTATCTTTAGTGGTAGGTATACAGAACATAATATATGATGAATAATATCATAGACAATGCCAGAATATATTAATTTGATAATGAGCTTTTCAAAGATTTTATGTTAGTAGGTCTTAAAATTTTGCATGTTTGCAATCAACATATATTTATTTTTCGCCAAAATTATGCTTCAACTTCAAGACATTAAGTGCCTTAAACCTTAGCCCATTTGAACACAACTCTCTAAAAAGTGTGAATTTTATTAAAATTAAAAAAATGCGAGTGCCGTATTCTATCAAAAAATATTTAAACATTATTTCTCCGTAAGTAAACTAAAGAAACAGTAATCATTAAACATTTTCATAGTTAAGCTTTTATAGCAAAGAATTCATAATAAAAGTCTTGCAGTCGCTAGCTAGTGTATTTTGCGTAGAAACAAATACATCAAAAATGTATTGATGAATTTGAAGAGAAAAATTTCTTTAACTTCACAATCTATTTTTTCATGTAACTAGGACGTTTTTTCTGATCTACCATTATTCACTATTACTTGCTGTAAATTGAACCACATTATTACATTTTTGTTGCCTTTGTCACTGTCTCTGAGTTGTGTATATACATTTTATGTACATGATACTGATATTTATAGGTCAAAATACGGGTTGAACGATACAGCATACAGCAGCATTAACAAAATTATTTTGAACGTCATTGCGATCGGGAGCTTAAAAAAATATTTTTCGTGTGTCGTATTATTAGGGATTTTTTTTTTTAATTCTAAATTTCTTTTTTAATTTTCGTTTCTTAATAAAAACTTCGAGGTTAACTTTTTTCTTTGAGCCAAACAAGTCAACAACAACGAAAAAGAGTGATATTTAAGACTTCAATTGAGGCAATCACGACAAGAATAACGACAATAACTTGGCGTTATAAATGTTAAGTTATAAATTTTGATTAATTATGCGTTGCAGGTTTCATCTTGTAAAAAAAATGTTTGTTTGTTATACAAACGATATTGTTATATTTATACATAATTACAATAACATTACATTTACAACAAAAATGGTCTGAAACACTGAGTATTAGATATCTTACTTATTATAAAAAAAAATGAGACATTTTTATTTGCTTAAAACTTTATCCACAACTGCATTAATAAATATTTATTTTTGCCAGCTTGCCTTGCCTAAAAGGCTCCAAAGAAAAATAACTTCCTTAACAAGCAAGAATCAAAATGGCGGGAAAATACACGGTCTCTAAAATATTGATTCGTCACGCTGCCCATTTTTTATATTATCTGTATAAAAATTCATACCGATATGAAAGCCTTTAGTCAAATTACGTCATCGTTGGCTAGGTCGGGTATTGTTAAGATTTTAATTTCTAGATTGCCCAACCCACCATACTTATATTTTTGGACCAGCTTCTTGTTCCGATGTCTTATCATTGAACAATAATAATAATATGTAAAATAGGTGTAAAATACCTAGGAAACCTTTGGACCTAAGTAGGGAAGTCTTTTGTATGTAGTTCCCGCAATTTTTTTTTTCTATTAAAAGTCGGGTAGTGAAGCGCGCACATGTGACATCTTAAAAATTTGGTTCTTATAAAACCGTACAATTATATTGTACAACGTTAATAATCAGCAACACAAAACAAACAATTCAAATAGTAAGAAATCTGTATAATTACTTGTTATTTATATAAAATTCCATTTTCTCAGTTTATTCACTTTTTCAGATTTCATGAACCACTTGCAAATTTAAAATTTTATTGAACCACTCACCCTGTGATTGGGTACCATGGCGAAGATGCACACACACAGGACTGCCAAGATCACCAGCGTTCGTTTCATGCTCATCCCCGAACGATAATTAAAGCACGTTGTAAATAAAGTAATGTTTCGAACAGCGAGCAGCGCGCGCGATGACGGTGGCCAACAGAGTGTCGGCAGCGAGCGAGGGCTCGGATATTATATCCAAGCTGAAGACGATCTCAAGTAGCATTTTTACAAATAAATTTACGATACCTATTTACCACGCCACTACTACGAACTACACCCTGATAATGGGTAAATTATCGCGTGTTTGTTGTATGTGATTCGATTGACATGAATGAACGCACGCGGTCAATCCACAAACATTAATGTTTTTGTTATTGTACGCGCAACTAAGCGATCAGTAATTATAACAATTTGTTGCAATCTTCATTCAGTACAAACTGTTACACTACAGACCACGTATTTAATTACGATGATCAACATGCAACAAGTACAAAAAAATTAGAGACAAAACTCAGAAAGGTCAGTTGACGTTGTGTATATTATTCTCACACAAACACTTGGTTAGAGTATTGTTCTAATTATTTATATTTACAAGGAAAATTTATAATCTTGGGCGCATTTTGTTTTATGCTATAATTAAATCTGATAAAATTATGATATTTTAACGCCCTCCTTATATTGTATATATAACTAATATTACATCGAGAACAATATTATAAAATTGACCTTAACTTTATATAAACTTTTAACTTAAAAGCTAATTTCGAATATTAAAGAATACCACCGTATAAATATTTTGAATGTTAATCACATGGGAATACCCGCCCTCTGAATGTCACGGCCCAGTATACACCGTATTTATGACGTCGTACGAGTTCTAGTTGCATCATCCATCTATAAGAAGCATTTGTGAATCAAATAAAATGTGCTTGTTCTTGTTGTTTCACAATGAAGAATTTGTGCTTATAGTTACGATCTACAACCTAGATGACCTAAGTTTCATAAATACCAATATATAAATAAAATTAAATACCTAAATACTATAACGTTTACGCACTCAAGTATAATGAACGAAATAACAAACTTCAACTTGTTTTCATATTATTCGGTAAAAATATAATTATACAGTTCCTACCTTAATTTCGGGAACCTTGAATAACATTCATTCTTTAATCTTTTACATTTAAATTGTTAAAAATCATATTTATGCGACGTTAAGTACTTCCATCCTTTCATGTATTCATTTCATAAATATTAGTGAAGTTTTAAATGGATCTGATTGTATTAATTTGTTATCAAACGGTGATTCACTTCTCGTCGGGAAGCATTTCGACATCCAATGACGATAGCTTATGTTATTACGTTGTAATAATGCGTACTTACTCAATAAGATAATGGTTTCTAGTAAAATAATAAATAAATGTCAGTTTTACGCAATTTCACTGTAGAAGACAGAAGAAAATAAGAAGAAGAAGAATTTCTTTTTACCGTTTGAGTGTTTTTAAATATTTAATTATCTTCGAACGTGCTCCGGAAATGTTAGAATATAGTCTAGTAACCGCCCTCACTTCGCTTCAGAAAACTTACACCTTACGTATACAAAGACCCTTAATCCAAACTGCTATTATTAATATTTCTAAATTATTAATAAATTTTATTTTACCGCATTATATTGTTTTATTATATACCTACCGCATTAAATTGGCGGGTGTTTTTCTTGTATGAATTATAAATATGTTCATTTATAGCAATACCAGCAGAAAACCAGTGAAAATTATGTTTACTAGCCTCCTAACAGCATTATTATTATTATATTATTATACTAACTTTTAATTACCATTCCGCGGGAACAGGTCTATTTCCCGGGATAGAAATTTCTTATATTATGACATAATATATATAGGTTTCGAATTTGCCAAGACTCATCTAAATTTGTTCAATGGTTTTTTCTATCTATCTTCTATCTATATTAAAACTTCTAAATTTTTTTAATGATAGATAATTATAAAAAAGTCAAATATTTTTTGTATTCATAGTAGCACCAGTAATATGTAACAGTTAGTTCCACATTTCCATCTTGACCGGCAACGCGATAAATAGTAAAGAAAGAACTTGATACCAAAAACAATAAAATTACTACCAACATACACCAACCAATACCAACGTACTGAAGTAGCGTGGTGAATTACGCTGGAGACATCTTCATTCCTTACTTAATAAATTATCTATATATTAATACGTGAAAAGAAAACTGCATCCTTTTTCTCGTCTGTTTGTCAATGGATTATCTTTATTATTATTTTTTATAGCTATTGACGGGCTTTAGTGTTACCAATAAAAAAAAATTGCAAACTGAGCGTTATTTAATGATTAAAATTACATTTCGCCCAGGCGAACACTACTAGAACGACATTTCGTTAATGACGTTTCAGTGCTTTTCCACATTCAACACACGTAGATGAAACTTATTGACGGTTCTCGAATCTCACAAAATATCGGTAATGAAGCCGGGTGAAACTATTTGAATGGTAAAGACCACATTATTTCACCACCACTACATTTACGATATTTATTATGTTTGAACTGTTAATTACGGTTAAGTTAATCATAGCATTTTTAAATTTTGATAATTTTTTTATGTATTTATAATATCTTTAACTTGCATAAAATGATTCAAACGAAACAATATTCATGTCACAACTGAATTTTAAAGAAAACTTGCGTGTGTCACATGCGACTATTATGTATAGGCGCTTGACGTAATAAGATGAACTCGCTATTTTCTGGAATTTATGTACGCAACGAAGAATAACAATAGGTTTACACTATCTAAAGAGTTTTTGTCATTCATCCATCGTCAGAACCTCAAAACTATTGGATAAATATGGATGTTTTAAAATATTTCTTTCAGGAACTCTGGCCAATGTTTGTGCCAGCTAAGACTGCCAAATTTTTTTAGGGAAATAATATATATTATAAAATTTAGAAATGGTAAATAAAATACAATAATGTGATATTACGTTTTTTATGCGGATAGTAAAAAGAGTCTCTTGGTATTATGTTGTAATTCTTTTGTCACCAGAGTTTCAACTTTGAAGTTGTAATAAAGTGCTTATACATTTTTATTATCACAAAACTTAGCACAGAAGCCTTAAATGATGTAAGCTTTTTTATTTTAAAATACTCAGGATGCGCAACTATGTATTCTAAATTCAGATTTAACTTTCCGTAAATGTATCTAAATGTGGTGTAAAAAAAGCTGACGATAAATTGCCACCGACTGTTTACGTGTCTACGTGACTACCCAAACGATCGACAGCGTCCACGTGATTAGGCCCGTCACAAAAAAGACGCCCACCACGGTGCAATTCCACAAACAGCAAGACAAAGCTAGTGATTTGTGCTCCTGTCTGTCTGTTTGTCTACAACGTCGTTATGAATCACTGCAATAAAAAAGGAACACGTTCAGATGTTTCGATATACTGAAAATAATCAGTGTCTGTCCCCGCTGTTCGCTTAGCGCGTCATCAAACAGAAATAAGAAAATCACTTGTTAGCATGTGCTATTCTTAGATACCAACTAGGTACAGTCGAATCCAAGATCGTGTTTAAGAAAACATCAGACATGAAACAATTCAGAGCTTCTGATGCGACGCTTTTACATTGCTTGAGATTTATAAAATTTTGTTATTTTAAACCATATGCTTTTTGGAAATATAAAGCAGATATCACAGACATATGTGTCTGTAGTAGTAAGTTGTGAGTTTCTTTCGTCGTTTCTTCTCCTCAATGCACCTTTTCGAAACGGTAGTAGAAGCAAAAAATCCCAACTTTCTAATTTTACGTCCGATTTTAGCAAACATTCGATCATCTTTTTTATAATATTCATACATAAATGTACAAGATAAAATTACATTATGGCCTCAGCTTTCAAATTCTACCCAATCCTTGCTTAATGTTTAAATAAAATCAGCAGTCCACTTTCTATTGATTTATTACTTATTTATTAATTATTATTATTTTAGCTCTTAAGTCATTATAAAACGCTCTCTATACGGAATCACATTGAGTAGAGTACTGCTCTCTTGTATAGACCCGGTCCATCAGAGCAACCTCCAACGAATTGAAAAGCTGAAGAAAAAATTAATAATAAGAATATCATTTAAAGCTGAAAAACATAACACCCTCAATAGCTAAAATGAGCGATTAAAACATTTTGACTACCTTCTATTATGGAACCGCTATCAGGCTCTGGGCAATATTTTTCTGTATAAATTAATCAGTCAAACGATTGACTGTCCATCTCTCTTAAATCGGATTAATATAATTGAACCTAGAATATCTTTGAGAGCTAGTAATTGTAGAATATATAGGCCGTTTTACAAATATTCCAATAAAACTAAATATGTTAACGATTCACCACTTAACGTCATGCAAAGAAACATTAGCACGATATTTCAGAACACCGATATTGACATCTTTACAGATTAATTAGATAAATTTAATAATTTAAAAAAAAAGCGTTAAATTTTATTTTGTCTAATTACAGCATTTTCGTAAAAATGTTGTGCAAAGCTTTAATCTAGATACATTAAAACATAATGCTGTAATTCATATCACGTAGTATACTAAAACCATTGACTAGATTTGGACGATAGTTTGTATGTATTTTGTAACTTATATTATGATTCATAATATAGGATACTTTTAATAAATAGAAATAGCAAATAAAAATTCATATGGAAATTATTTTCAAAGAAACACGTTGTGACAGGTTTTCGCTATCTAAGCCGATTCACTAGCTGTGTCGCTTTCGTCTTTGGACATTTTAATTATTTGATTTTTAAGGTTTTTATTCCATGATTACAATACCTAGTCAAACTTTTACCTTGTAAATACTTTTTTTAACAAGTCCTAAATCAACTAATATCCTTAACTTTAATTATCCGAAACAATCGGATAATCTGAAATAATTTCATGTCCGTAACCGTAACCGAAACCAGTAAAACATTATTCATATATCCGTATTCATATCCAAATCCGAAACTTCATATACATACATGACATCCCTAGTATTAAGGGGCTTTTGTATACACGTTTATATGTCAATCCCATCGTTTCTCAATCTAAGATGACTTAGAACAACTGTGTTAAGACTAGAAAATACACTTTATTAACACCAATAAAAAATTAATGAACTCGTGGACACTACTGAGTGGTTCACTTATTGTAGCGATAGTGACCGCCGACCGACGGTCCCAGATACATTTCCCGACCAGTGGACACTTATGTTACAGCTTACTGTTTGCTTTTGACCTTGTTTGGGATGTTAAACACCTTGAGACATAACTGTCATCTCTGTCAGTGTGTGTCCATGCTACCCGTAACTATAAACATAATATACTAACGTAATAACCGAACAATTATCACGTCACCAAAACCTAAATGTGCATGTGTGTGAAAATTACAACTGTTGAGTGACTTTTAGTGATGTCAAATTCACAACCATGTACTGTCGACATAAATGTCGACTATTCCATTACAGGTTTTTTGCTATATTTTCGCTTCGTCTACTCTAAACTTAATCTTATTGGACGGGATACTTTATATTAACATATCTTTTTTATTTGTAAACTGATTGAAATAAAAAAAATGACTAAAAGGTACTAAAGTAAACAATAATAATAATAATACTTATTGGTTTTCATTAATTCTTTGATGTAAATCGGTATAACTTATTGCCCTCGGAAATGAACTTACCAACAAATTTTGTAGGTAAAGATTCTTTATTAACAAGATGTCAGTGATTTCGTAGAACGAAATGGTTGCCCTTAAAATGTCGACAGTAAACTTTGTGAGGAACCCTACCTATCTGGTTCAACATTCGAATCCATTTTTCTTCTTGAACTGCATTTACAGGAAACCTTGAAGTAGTAAATTAGTCTATAAATATGATATCACATTCGCTGGATATTGTCATATCATAATAATAACAGATATAAAATTTCCCAAATTTTACCAATCTAAGGAGCTATACTATTAAAAAGCCAAAGATACACCTTTATAACAGTCTAACTTACTTTCTGTTCAATGTGTTTACCAACTGTAACGGAAACTAAAAAGGCAAAATATGAACAAATCTTGGTAAAACAAAAAATATGTATTTATACCTATTTTAAAATTATCCACTTATCGATAGATTTTGTGCAAGCCCTATACGAAACGGTATCATTTTCACGTACATAATCTTTTTATCTTACACATATTTATGAAAAATAGATTATAATTCATAAAATGGAGCATTTACTGCATGTTATTAATCTTAGTTTATATCATTTTAAGATCAATTTCTATGAAAATAACCATCGTGAAAGTGGTATTGCACTATCAGTACTTATCTGTGGAATGTCTCTTTGTTTGGGTTATTGTTATATTCACTATGCAGTCTTACAGAGAACACGACATCCTCTAGTTTAATTTTGTTTGTCCGATAAAATACAGTAAGATTGAAAAGAAATTAATAAAATAACACAGAGCTATTTTCTGACAAAGGACTAATGGAGAAGTAAATAGTTTGAAAACAGTCCTACGGCCAATTCTCTTACGTCTCTTTCTCACAAGTAGGTTTTTCCATAAAACTGGAAATCTCACTCACACAGTGTTCCTTTATTACGCTAGTATATTAACTTTATGCCCGTAACACAGTTAATGCAAATTAGGGGGTGTATTATTGTTCAAATCCCTTGAAATTAATCGTAAACCCATAATTCGCATGTTTAATTATGTGGCTCATGCTATTTCTACAATAAATTACTTACAAGAAGTACTGAAATTAAATATGTTTTTAATTATTAAACTACTAAAGTAACTTAATATAAGTGGTGGTATTAATGACAGTTATAACAGTTTTTATCCCGTTATCGAATTAATTAGATTGACATTATCAAGAACTTCTGCAGTGTTAGTATTTAAACTAATATGCGCGTATAACATTGGTTGATGCGTAGTTGCTCACCAAAACCAAGATAATTTAGGGTCTTCCTCTCTGACCTCTAACCCCATTCACTAACAGACATAGTTGCCTTCTCTACTTTATGGGCTATAAGTAATTTATGATACATTAACTACTAACTTACTACGTATTAATATTATCATTGCCACATTTCTATAATTACGTAGTTATTGTTCAATATATTATTAAATAGACGTAAGTGTATTGATACGTTTTCGCATTATCCAGTTCGATTCAATCAATATGTAAATCAGTCTTGTCTAATTTATTATGCTCGAGTTACCATCCGGCGAGTATTTCGCTCTGAAACACGCGTTGGTGACGGTATGTATGTTGGTATATACTTTTATTTATCATAAATGCATATTTTCCTTTGTGGGAGCGAGGGACGTTCCATGCATGTATAGAAGTATATACCATCATACAATGTGCTTGTGGATTGTTGCAAAGTAAATTAATACTAATATAATAACAATGAACTTCCACAAATTAACGCCTAATACTATCAACGAGTATTTTTTCGGTTGTCCATAAAAACTAATTTAGATCTCATTGTCGTGGATATTTATAATTTTTAAGGGTTCATAAATCAGACGAAGAAAAAGAACGCTATTAAATGTTGTTGAAAATGTTGTGCATCTAACATGGGACCCTAAAAATAAAGATGATTGGTTATGAGACCCTATATCGACTCGGTGGTAAGTCAAAGAAACATCGTGGCGTTTTTATTGTGATTGTGACGATGACGTAAATAATGATTATGCAAAACGAACCTCTAAACCTTATAAATATGTATTAGTAAATATGTAAAAAGCACAGATATTAAGTTCGTACATATTATTTGTACTTATCTATATGTATATTTTTTAAAAGTATGCACTGTTTTTAAACTTAATATTTTAAATATTATATTATTAAAATATTTAATTACGATGGTAATAGTTCCTTAGCGTTCTAAAAAGTTATTTTTAATCAACTTTCATCTTCAAAAATCCAATATAATTATGCGTATGGCATCCGTACACGTTAAGAGTATTCCAGTATAGTACATAGAGTTACATAACATATTGGTGTCAAATGTGTGCCCTTTGACCCAAACAGTATTTTCTTACAACCATACTGTGACAGCCATGTAATATATCTTCATTAAAAAAATTAGATTGCGTTGAATCTAAACCCCTTAGAATTGTATCAGGTACCATGAAATCTAGCCCAATTAATGTTGTCAAAGTATGTAGAATGTGGTGAACCTCCTTTGCGTTTAAGGCGTCAATATTTATCGGATAGATTTATGCACGACGCTTACAATTTTCTAACCACCCAATAAAAAAATTATTAAAGAACCCATAGAATCAAAAAATTCTTATTGGGTTCATAAATCGTTACCCCATCTACAAGCTTTAGTGAATTTACTTCTATTAAATCATATCATATATACCTTTGTTTAACAATTCCAACAAATCATTTTATACATTTTCTATCCTTCCCTTTAAAATGAAGTCATAAATTGCAAATAATTTTTGATATAAAAATAAATTAAACCAATGTCGCTTAAAAGATATAATGTAGTTTTAGTGTGGTTACCTAGCCATTCAGGTATTAGAAGTAATGAAATAGCAGACCGATTGGCAAAAAATGCGGTGGAATTTGCTGATATCTTTCCAAATAAAAATGATCCTCAAGACGTAGCTTCTCTTGCGAAAGTTTATTTATACGATTCATGGAAAATACACTGGTGGATGAGCTCTAAATGCAAAGAAAAGTATTATCAAAGACCGACCGACCGAAAAACCGACTATACCATGTAAACCTTGGTTTTACAAATTGAAATTAACAAAAGTAACCTTCATTCTTATACGTATGCGTTTGGCGCATGTTTGCGTAAAATCTTCTTTCAAGATTGGGTATCTTAAATAGTACGGAATGCAATTGCAAGAATGGTACTCAAGATTTAAATCATATTTTATTCGTTTGTCCTTTACATGATCATTCCCTTTTTCTTAAAAACTCACTTGCATTTAAAGTACCTTTTCAAACCTTCGTATTGTGCCTGCTCCCACCCTAATTTCGGACGTATATAAAACCTTAGCCTTATTCGTTATAAAAAACGATTATGATTTGCCTTTTTTTATTCTGTTGTATAATATAAAAATTGAATCAATTTACATATAAGTATTGTAATACATAATATTATTAAAAAAAATTAAATTACCTGTCCATTTTTATACAGTATTTCTTAACTAGTTATAATATAAAATAAAATATTTTATTTATTTATTTATTCATTCATTCATTCATTTATTTATTTATTTATTTAAATGCTTTTAATTCTCTATAAAAGATTCTGAAACAGTTAGCTTACTGCCAACATTAAAACACCCAAAGACATAATAACCATTTTATCATCCAAACGGATGTTAAAATGTTTTACTGAAATTCATTATAACCATAGAGTTACGTAATAGAGGAACACTCTGCTCAAAATCGCGTCACCAAAACATAAATGTGCATGTGTGTGAAAAATACACTGAGTGCGTGATTTTTAATGATGTCAAATTCACGTCCATGCATTATCGACATGAATGTCCTATTGTCCACGAAATATTCCATCACAGTTTTTTTTGCTAAATTTAATTCGTTCTCTTAATTCTTTACATGTTAAACACATTACATGTTAAATTAATAAGACCATGCTAATCCTAGTAACTTCTCTTTACTTCGCTTCTTCTAAACTTAACCTTATTTGACAGGACAAAACAAAACGTGATTAAATGGTACTAAAGAAAACAATAATAATAATGCTTATTGGTTTTAATTAATTTTTTGATGTAAATCGATATAACTTATTGCCCTCAGAAAGCAATTAACCAACAAATTTTGGAGGTATAGATTCTTCATTAACATGTCAGTGATTTCGTAGAACAAAATAGTTGCCCTTAAAATGTCTACTGTAAACTTTGTGAGGAACCCTACCTATCTGGTTTAACATTGGAATCCATTTTTCTTTTTGAACTGCATTTACAGGAAATCTTGAAAAAGTAAAATTTATCAATAAATATAAAATCACATTCGCCGTTTATTGTGATATCATAATAATAACAAATATAAAATTCCCCAAATTTTATCAATTTAAGGAGCTAAAACTATTCAAAAGCCAAAGATGCACCTAT
The DNA here is from genome assembly GCA_003671415.1 of Megathymus violae. NCBI lineage: Eukaryota > Metazoa > Arthropoda > Insecta > Lepidoptera > Hesperiidae > Megathymus > Megathymus violae. Next base: position 3,625,616 of record PDGT01000019.1, read on the forward strand.
ATATCAGTCTATGTACTTTCTATCCAATGTGTTTACAAGCTGTAAGCGAAACTAAAAAGGTAAAATATGAAAAAATCTAGGTTAAAGATTTATTTATATCTATTTAAAAATTATCCACTTATCGATAGATTTTGTGCAAGTCCTACACGATACAGTATCATTTTCACGTACACAATACCTTTTTATCTTACACATAATTATGAAAAATAAGCTATTATTCATAAAATGGAGTATTTACTGCATGTTATTAATCTTAATTTATATAATTTAAAGATCAACTTTTATGAAAATAAGCATCGTAAAAGTAGTATTGCACTATCAGTACTTATCTGTGTATTCCCTCTTTGTTTAGGTTATTGTTATAAGTAACCCTACAATTTAATACTGAACACGACACCATTATGTTTACTATTTTTAGTCTGATAAAATATAGGAAGATTGAAGTGAAACCAATAAAATAACAAATAGCAATTTTTTGACAGGAGAGTAATGGAGAGTATATAGTTTGAAAACAATCCTACGGTAAATTTTATTGCATCTCTTTCTCGCAAGTACGTAGGATTTTCCGTAAAGCTTGAAATCTCATTCGCACACTGTTCTTCTATTACTAGTATATTAACTTTATGATTATAACACACCTTTGTTTTTTCTCGATCCCTTCTGTGCAAAGGGTTTACTCAACAGACAGCCACATTCTTACTGCTCGATGTGTGGTATCTGTATGAATTAAAAAAAAAAATTATCATTCACCTGCGTTTCACTATCAGAACGCCGTGCGCCGTAAAACAAGTAGGTTATTCGAATCTCCGCCATTTTTGTTTGATATTTTTATTGTTTTGTTTACAAAAAATGAGCAAAAGTGTTACAAAAATGTGTTACTATACAAAATGTTAATCACTACTACAATAAATAATTCTTTCATTAATACTTAGTTTATTTGTATATACTCAGTATTGAAATGAAATGAAATGAAATAAATTTCATTTCATTTCATATTTACTCAGTATTGGATGATATTAGGTTACTATGACTGGCTGTACTGCTATTACTGACTCATGTGATATTATTATCACACTCGGCTTCGCCTCATGTGATAAACACACATTCGTGTTTTAATACCCCTTATTATACAACAGTTGCATATATGAATAACTATTATCTTATTCTTTATTTTTATAATCCTATTTTTCGTTTCCCCAAATTTATCCGAATATTTTTATTTACATATACCATGGTTTCATCCGTTATTTGTTTCTGGCTGAGCGTACCTACACCAAAGCCATATATTAAGAGAAAAAAAGTTTATAGTTAACGGTTAACTGTTAGCCATTAAATTAATTATAATTTTATAATTATAATCATACAATCGTATCACTATAACCTAAGACTGTTAAATCCCCAATAAAATGTATTGTTAATTTCATTTTCAGTCGTAACCACAGAGTATATTTATTTACAATGATAATCGTAACTTCGTTTCGTACGGTATACAAGCCATAAAGTTACTATACTTTACGCTAGTATATTATCTTTATGATTCAAACAGAGTACATTTGTATGGTGTCACAGAGTACATATGGTATACCATAGAGTACATTTGTATTTAGGTATACCAAACGTCACAATGAAAGGACTTGATGTACATTAGGTAGTGTTGTACTTGTTTCTTAATTTAGTTTCAATTTTAAACCTGTTAAACTAAAATATAAATTGTTACAATGACTGATGATCAAATAGTGGAGGAAAAAAAAGACACCGGACCCGTAGAAAATGCATGGGCTATGAAAATTCCTAAATTTACTCCAGAAGATAATCCACATGGCCTTTTAGAGGAAAGTAAATTTGCCACCTTATTTCCAAAGTATCGAGAGCATTATCTAAAAGAATGTTGGCCCCTAGTTCAGAAGGTATTAAAAGAACACCATATCGTTGCAGAATTAGATCTCATCGAAGGAAGTTTAACAGTAAAAACTACCAGGAAGACTTGGGATCCATACATCATAATCAAAGCTAGAGATTTAATGAAATTACTCTCTAGAAGTGTTCCATTCGAACAAGCAGTGCGGGTGTTACAAGATGAGATAGGATGTGACATCATAAAGATAAACTCGTTTGTCCGTAAAAAGGAAACATTTTTGAAGCGCCGTCAACGTTTAATAGGGCCAAATGGAGTGACTCTAAAATCAATAGAATTATTAACAGAATGTTATGTACTTGTTCAAGGAAATACTGTTTCGGCAGTAGGCCCATATAAAGGGTTACTACAAGTAAGACGTATAGTTGAAGATACTATGAAAAATATACATCCAATGTACAATATTAAAAGTTTAATGATTAAAAGAGAATTAATGAAAGATCAAAGATTGAAAAATGAGAGTTGGGATCGCTTTCTGCCAAAATTTAAAAGTAAAAATGTCCCAAGAAAGCAAACTAAACAGAAAGTAAAAAAGAAACCTTACACGCCATTCCCTCCACCACAACCTGAGAGCAAAATTGATCAGCAGTTGGCCACTGGTGAATATTTCCTTAAAGATGAGCAAAAGAAGGCTAAACGTCGACATCAGAAAGAAGAGAAACAATTACAAGTTAAGAAAGCTAAAGATGAGGAGAGAAAGAAAGAATTTATACCACCTGAAGAAAAACAGACTGAAAACTCAAAAGATTCGACAGAGACTACAGTAGACATTGGTCAGTTTAAAGCAAAAATGAAGAAATTAACAAATGTGAAGGAATTGAAGAAAAAGGCCAAAAATTCTAACAGAATTAATGAGATACAGTAATTATGTACACTTCTACTTTAGTACATTATAATGAATGATATTAAACATTATAATAATCAATTTTATTTCAATCTTCAGCGAAAATGTAAAATTACAATTTGCCACGATTCACTTCAGAAAACCCATATTCTATGTTTAGAAATATCACCCCGTTTGTTTAAAGACTGAGTTTGTCAAGTTATCTGAATTAGAAACATTCATTTATTATAATAGCTGTAGACAAGCAAATTTTTATTTATTACCTTCTTAATAGAAAGTCAAAATTAACTTTTATTTATTATATTGTGGGTCAGATCCACTTAATGTAATCTATATTCTCTATTATTAACATTAGGAAATAATGAATAAATACATATAGCTGAAATATTGGTATATTTTTATTTTTTATTTTTTAACAATTTTAATTTAGGTACTTTATTATTTTTGATTATAAATTTCTTTCCATTCATATAAGACTGTAATATATTTGGGATAAATATCTTTCCCTTGGGATCCTGATGGGTCTCAAGCAATGCAATGAGCATTCTGGGTATTGCACAAGCTGTTCCATTTAGAGTATGTACATATTTATTTACACTGTTATGAAGATACTTGATATGCAATCTTCTAGATTGATAGTCTGTGCAATTACTACAACTGGATATCTCGCCGTAAATTTCACGTCCTGGCATCCATGCCTCAATGTCATATTTCCTTAAACAATACATATAACAAGTTAAAACTGATCAATTTATATAGGTGTTTTAGAAACTTTGTATGCATTTTCTCTGGCTGTGCCAGTTTCATCATGACTGATCATAAAATTTTGTAAAAGTAGTTAAATAAGTATTGCAGTCTAAACTACCGTACCCAACAGCTACTTCCAAATGAGAAACAATGTATAGTAAATTAAGAGCAATTTGAATTTCACTGTTGGAATTATTGCACCTGGTAGTGATAAGAAAATTATGCCAATTAGTATAAATTGTTCCAACTGACTAAGTGTAATTGTTACAAGTCAAACTCACCTATATGCTGGTGCACCAAGTTCATGTGGTGGCATATCCAATATTCTCATATGAATTCCTAAGGGTGCAAACAGTTGTTCTTGAATTTTTCTTAAGTATTCAAGCATCTCTTCAGAATTATGTGGTGTTGTGACAGCAAACATCTCTACTTTAGTGAATTGGTGAACTCTGAAACATGTATGTTCAAGTATTACTGCTCAGCCATTTGCAGATTATCAGCTGTTTTCTGATTATTGAAATGTAAAAAAATTTTAAATGATTTTTTTGTATCAATTTAATTTTTTAATACATAGTAAATTTGTAACATTCTCCATTATAGTGTTCAAAATTCCATAATAGTGCCTGCTTAGTATCCCAGTTTGATTCTCAGCAGGGAAGACATTTATGAAACTGATAATAATTGTTTGTTTAATGGCTGATTTCAGTTTATGTTTTATTTGTTGATGTCCATGTCACCAACACAAGAATACCTGATGTGAGGGCTGTGTGTCACCATTTATGTTTTATTTTATTTAAAAATACACTCCATTTATGGTACCCCTAAAAATTAAACATTTTGTACCAATATAATTGCATGAATTAATAAGGACGAGAGGGAAGTTTCACTTTTTTGTTTCCTTACAATATTCTATTTTTAGGCAGTAAATTAGATAATTCCTTCCTTCACTTCTCACTTAAACTACTAAGCCCAAAAAGGAAGTATAAGTTATTTGTAAGACCCACCAATAACTCACAGTAAAATCTACATAGTAATCCAAAAAGTTAGATTTTCTCTATGATTACTGGTTACATTTACAGCATCAAACCAGTAAGCAAGTGTAACCCAATGCAAGGAGATCTTCAAATTATATTAGGTGGAAATATATAAATTTTGTATCAATATTTTATTACATTGTATCATACCTATATGTGCCTTTCTCTTCAATAAGATTTGATGTCTCTGCTCGATAGCATCGGCTGACAGCAGCTAGCTTTAGAGGCAATTGAGTTTCTTCATAAGTAGAATTCATCAATAGGCCTGCCAAAGACATCTCTGCTGTACCGGACAAATATAAATCTGGACCATGATGGACTGGATCTAATGAATATATCTGCAAAATTAATAATAAATTATTTGTGGGCAGGTATAGGACTTTTGGAGCAAATTTGTATAAATAAATAATAATTTTTTAGATAAACATGTGTTACAAACAGGTTTAATAAAATAATTAGACAGACAACTAGAACACAATAAACAATAACAATTCTAATAATAACTGCTTGGCTCATGAGTAACAATTTACAAAACTTGGGTGGATTACCTGTGTTCTATCACTGTTTATTGTCATGCCACAGCTTCTTAATACATTACTAGATAAGATATCAGGAACTGATACTAACTGGAAATTTTCACGGAGTAAGGCAGTAACAGTATATTTAATCAATGCCTCTTCCAGTTCTGCGAGGTCTGCCATATAATAGTAGCTTTTATTCCCGCAAGTGAGGCCAAGTTTGTTTGTACGCATTAAGTTTAATCTCTCAGTTATTTCACTGAACTCTAAGGGTGAATATGTGCCAAAATTTCTTTTTTGATTTATTTCACTAACTACATGTGCCTGATCATGATACTGTTGGACGACAGGGTGGGTCCTGTTTGGCAACTTATTTAATTCCTTGTACAGATTTTCTCTAAGACTTTGATAACATCCATCCTCTTTCGGGGTGTTTATAAAAGTATTGTAAATGTTCAACACTCTATTTATGTCGCCAATTCCTTTTCGTAAACCAATATTATACTTTATTTCTGAAGCATTTTGTGCATTACAATAGTAATCGACATCAATATCTGGCAAAGCAATTGTAGAATACAACTTTGTTGTGATTCTCATAACAAACCGATTTGAAATTAACTTTGATGAAATCATTTTAATATTGTTAATTATATAATATTATACATTTTAAATCCTCAGCTGCAGCAAATATTTTGCAAAATAACGAATATATATTATTTCACATACATAATAATTTTCTATATTATTTAAAGCACAATGGTCTGTGACTGTGACTGCAATGAAAATTTCAGATTCAGAAAATTATAATAATATAAGAAACTAAGAACTGAAAACAACTTCAAATATTTTACATAGATTAATTACAGATCTTGATAATATAATAAAACAAAATTACTCTGTGATTGAAACAGAAAACGAAACGAAAAAGGTTAATTGGCACTTCTTGAGTGACTGTTTTTTTTCTCTCTTACTATGGCGTTGGCGTAGTTAGGCTCAGCCAAAGACATTTGAGGTAGACAATTACAGATTTCATAGACTTTTAATACGGTAATATGATATTATGATACTGACAACCTTTTACCATTGCGAAGGAGTTATTATTCCTCCAAGAAATAGCTAGATTATTTCCACACATAGTTTAAATATTAGGGCTACTTTCTTAGGCTTTTCTAGTATTGAATATTATACTGTGCCTTCAGAAAATATGTAAAATAATTTGTGATATGATTTTCTGCACTTTCAAGTACTCGTCTATAATGTATTCATTATTTAACCTATAAAATTATTTTTAATTAGTCTATAGTTTTATGTATCTCCGTCATGGCCATAAAGTTAATATATTAGTAATAGAGGAACACAGTATGCGAGTGAGATTTCGAGCTTTATGGAAAATCCTACTTGCGAGAAAGAGATGCAAGAAAATTTACCACAGGACTGTTTTCAACTATTTCAAAAAATTGCTATTTGTTATTTTATTAGTTTCACTTCAATCTTTCTATATTTTATCAGACTAAAAATAATGAACATAATGGTGTCGTGTTCAGTATTAAATCAGTATTAAATAGGGTTACTTATAACAATAACCCAAACAAAGAGGCAATACACAGCTAAGTACTGATAGTGCAATACTACTTTCACGATGCTTATTTTCATAGAAGTTGATCTTTAAATTATATAAATTAAGATTAATAATATGTAAATACTCCACTTTATGAATAATAACTTATTTTTCAGAATTATGTTTAAGATAAAAAGGTATTGTGTACGTGAAAATGATACCTTTACGTGTAGGACTTGCACAAAATCTATCGATAAGTGGATAATTTTTAAATAGGTATAAATAAATATTTTTTGTTTTACCTACATTTGTTCATATTTTATCTTTTTAATTTCGGTCACAGCTTGAAAACATATTCGACAGAAAGTAGATAAAACGTTCACACACTCACACCCCCGCACTAGGATTCCTGTGTTGCGGGTGGCATGGACATACAAAATTATTACATCACAAACACCCATGACCCAAGAACAAATATTTATCTGTCACATAAATATCTGTCCCGGCCGGGAATCAAACCAGGGACCTCACGCTCGGCAGGCAGGGTCACTACCAACTGGGCTACGGATAGGCTGATATAAAGGTGCATCTTTGACTTTTGAATAGTATTAGCTCCTTTAATTGATGAAATTTGGCGAATTTTATATTTGTTATTACTGTGATATGACAATAAACGGCGAAGGTGATTTCATATTTATTGACAAATTTTACTTCTTCAACATCTCCTATAAATGCAGTTCAAAAAGAAAAATGGATTTGAATGTCAAACCAGATAGGTAGGGTTCCTCACAAAGTTTACAGTAAACATTTTAAGGGAAACTATTTTGTTCTACGAAATCACTGACATGTTAATGAAGAATCTCTAAAATTTGATGGTTATTTCCTTTTTGAGGGTAATAAGTTATATCGATTTACATCAAAGAATTAATTAAAACCAATAAGCATTATTATTATTGTTTTCTTTAGTACCGTTTAATTACGTTTTGTTTTATCATGTCAAATAAGGTTAAGTTTAGAAGAAGCGAAGTAAAGTTACTAGGATTAGCACGGTGTTATTAATTTAACATGTAATAATTAATTAAGTGAACGAATTAAAAATAATAAAAAAACCTGTGATGGAATAGTCGATATTCATGTCGATAATGCATGGACGTGAATTTGACATCACTACAAGTCACGCATCAGTGTATTTTCACAAACATGCACATTTACGTTTTGGTGACTTGTTTATGAGTGAGTGTTCCTCTATTACGTATATTAACTCTATGGTCACGGCCTGTTGTTTCGCGCCAAATTTTGACAAGTAAGGAATAAAGGATGTCAAAATACATAAACGCCACTAGAAAACACTAAAACTTTTGAAAGTTGTATGTTTCAAAGTTGAATAGAAGAAAGAGTAACTATCAAGAAATCAAATCCATAACAGAAATTACAACTGAAATGATATTAAATGTCATGTAATTATCAAGGCGCGTTATGGTTAAATTTATATTGAATTAAGTTAAACTGTAGTCAAATGTAGTGTACTTGTAATATCAATTTTCACTTTAACTTTACATTTTATAAAAACGGATGTTAAAATAAACTATCATTATGTCTAATCTTTTGCATGATTTCCAATAAAACGTATAATATTATCTAAGTATATAATAGTATTTTATGACTAGATAATAATGCCTGGGACTAGTAATTTGCGTTTAAGCCCTAGGCTTAAAGAAAAACTATTTAAGAAGGAGAATAGTGTTAATGCTGAAATAAAAGAGTTTCAGAAGGATATCTCTCCTCCGGGCAAGTAAGTGAACTTTATTTATACCAAAAATATAACTATATGTACGCAGGCGTAGAATATTCCTTAATTGTGTGTTGCACAAAGTGGTTTAAAAACAGTAATAGTACATTAATATATTATCATTGAACAATTTTAAAAAATTACCAACTGTAATTGTCATTATTACTTTTTCCCTGAATGGAAGAGATTATAACCATTGTGCATAATGCTACCCATGAATATATAGGTTGATTTAATGCACCCACCTTTGATTGATTATTATATTTAAATACCAGATTTTAAATCTATTCAGAACCCTTTATTTTATAAGTTCTGTGCATATTAATGATGCATTTAATGATAACTTAATTTGGTAAAGAAAAACATTTTAAAGACACCTGTGGTCTTGAGGATCCCATGTCATAACTTATTTTATTGCTAATTAAATTCACAATTGGTATTCATTTTAGAAGCAGCAAAACATCAAAAACTATCAGTAACCAGTTGAAGATCACAAGTATGTTTCCAATCAAGCGTAATAGGAGTCCATCCATAGATAATGAGAGCAATTACAGTGAGCAGGTATTATTAACATTTAGTGTTATCTGAAATAAAATGTTGAATTTCTGGTGTACCCTCTACATAGTGAAATTGAGGAAACCAAGTATTTTATTACATTCAAAAGAATTTTCGGTACCTACGTATTAATGCCACCACAGCAACGTTTTGTTTTTGGCAAATCCCAAATACGCATTTTCGTAACACTAAAATGCATTCTCCCAGATCACTTAGGTTAAGTCAGATTAGGTTAGGTTTAGATTGTCTGCATTTGCTGACGATTAAATTTTTGCTGCAGTGGTGTTAATACTGTTACAAAGCTTCTCGAAGTCGGCGGGCTTACGAGGTTTCGAGAAGGGTGGCCGACCGTTGCAGTGGGGCAAACAATAGAGGCAAGCAATGGAGGCAAACAATAGAGGCAATAAAAGAGAAACCCAGGTAGTAATAAAAACTACCTGGGTCACTCCAGGCCAATCTGGCCCGTATGCCTCGAGCAAAAGGGGCGAGATTAACATGGATGAGGGCCGAAATGGGGTTGTTGACCTGACCCGCTATTGTTATGTCGATTTCCGGGAACTCCTGTTGTTGTTGCTTACTTCAAGGAAGGGCGTGGAAGGATCTGGAAGCCCGGAAATCGATATAAATAGCGGGCAGGGTCGGCCACAAGGCATTCGGTCTCCGGATACGAAGTGAAGAGTTCTCTCTCTACGAAGCGGATACCTGCGATCTACGAGTGTAACTGTGATTGGGAAGTGTGTGTGAAGAAAAATAAAGTCTCTGCGGAACGATTGTGGCATTTTTACGAGCCTACGGATCCTGATACGTAATAATTGGTGACAGAAGCGGAATGCCTGTTGTACCGCAGAGTAAAGACGGGGTACGTACGCGACGGCAGACAGCAGTGGATGCTACGCGTATGGAGTCGCCTGGATGGGACCGTGCTGGAAGAGAGGCCACCGTTGGACATACGGCAACGCCCACTGAAACCAGCACACCTACGCCGACGCTCGCTGCATCAGTACCGGCTACTTCGAGTGGATTCGGTATGGCAACTTTATTAACAGCAATGGAAGCCATGCTAGAGAGGAAGCTGGAGAGCCAGCGGGTAGCGATGGAGAGCCAGCGGGAAGCGATGGAGAGCCAGCGAAAAGCGATGGAGAGCCAGCGGGAAGCGATAAATTTTATACAGGTGGGCTTGGGAGCGATCGATACGAAGATGGATGGCTTTCAGGGAGCCTTAAATATCGTAAAAGAAGACGTGGAATGGGTCAAGATTCGCACGACTGAGCATGATTTAACTCTTAAAGCCCACGACGCATCGATAAACGCCCACGAAAAGAAATTTGAGGACTTGGAAAACAAGCTTCAAAAAGTCAAGGCTTTGGGC
>PDGT01000019.1:3636721-3655867 GCA_003671415.1 Megathymus violae
ACCTGGGTCACTCCAGGCCAATCTGGCCCGTATGCCTCGAGCAAAAGGGGCGAGATTAGCATGGATGAGGGCCGAAATGGGGTTGTTGACCTGACCCGCTATTGTTATGTCGATTTCTGGGAATTCCTGTTGTTGTTGCTTACTTCAAGGAAGGGCGTGGAAGGATCTGGAAGTCCGGAAATCGCGGGCAGGGTCGGCCACAAGGCATTCGGTCTCCGGATACGAAGTGAAGAGTTCTCTCTCTACGAAGCGGATACCTGCGATCTACGAGTGTAACTGTGATTGGGAAGTGTGTGTGAAGAAAAATAAAGTCTCTGCGGAACGATTGTGGCATTTTTACGAGCCTACGGATCCCGACACGTAACAATACATAAGTACCAAATTTTCATTAAAACCAGTGTGGAATAAAACATTTTCCTAATATTCAAAATATTTCCTTCACTTATGATGTTTTTAATTCAAGTTTGAAAACAATAAAAAATGTGATTAGGAATCAGATGATAGGCAAGTACAGCAAGTAAACATACTAGGTCACTTAGAAATCAGACAAGACAGATAAGTAAGTATATATGCATTAAAAATGTATGTTAAAATGATTGATAGCATTTTTTAGAGAGCCACCTAGTATAAGTAATTAATTCTTAATTCAGCTGGCTTGCGCAAAGCCCACTTAACCCATTGACTGCCAGACATATTTAGAGCATCTTGCCCTGGGTGCCAAGGTTTTATATTGAAGAATATATGAAAGTTTACAAAATATAATTATATTAAGTTACAGATATATATTGTAATAGCATTTACAGTAATAAAAAAAAAACACTCCAAGATATCTCGTAGCTGGCACTTTTGATACACACGCTTAATATGAGATATACCTGGCAGTCAATGGGTTAGCCATATCTGTTGTTCAGCAGAGGGCACCTGAGGGGAAGTTGGTAAGGGAATTCAAGGATGCATAGAAATTTGTACTCACCAGACGGTTAATTGTAGGTGCTAAATCTGACACATTTATATATAGCATTTTTTTTTTCAGAAAAAAATTAAACTGGTCACATCAGAAAATGAATCAATACATTGTCTAGATGAAAATTGTTCAGTACAAAGCAAGTATTCACTAGTAGGATCTAATAATGTGAAAGAGAACTTAGAAACTGAATATAATAATTCTGATAAAACACTGGAAATAGATAACAATTCCAATGAAATCGAAATTCCAATTAAAGTATGTCATATTAATCAAACTTGGAATGGACCAAAGGGCAGCAATGCAAGTGAAGAACTAATTGAGAAAACAGAAAATTCTGATAAAAATGAAAATATATCTAAAGTGAGTTCAAATTTAGAAAAATGTGATACTTGCGGGCAGTTTTTGAATAATTCTGATATTATATATTACCAAGGACACCCACAAAATGCCATTGAAGAATTTATTGCTCTGACTAATGACAAATTGATACTATCAGCTGGTAAGTATATAAGTGTAATGTTTGCTTTCCTTCTCTTGAGAGAAATGTGATGTATTTAGGTATCAGTGTTTTTATTCTCACACCTAATATACCTCATAATGTAACTTAAAGTTGCATGTAGTATTCTAACTGAGTAGCCAAAAATATGTATTTTCAAAACAGATAAAGCTTGTTCGTATATATCTTATTTAGTGATGTGGAAGCAGTGTTGTCATTTAAGATATTTTTTCAGGTGATGAAGGTGACATTATGGAGAGGCCACAAACTAATATAACAGGATTTTCCATATTTGATCATCATGGACATCTGTGCCCAATAGATGGTGGTCTTATTGAAACTGATGTCCGAATTTACATGTCAGGATATCTAAAATCAATTTGTTCAGATTCTCCCGACATTGATGAAGAATCAATTCCTGTGAAAGATGTAGGTCCGATCATTGAATGGTAAGTACAGTATAATAATCAATGTGGAGTGCATAAATATTCATAATTTTAATGATTTCAAACTGAATTTTTTTATAGGTTTATTCATGGCTTTGATGGAGGTATGAGAAATTGCATAACATTATCTACAGAATTTGGTGAGTATAATTTGCTTAAACCTAGTGCTGAATACACTCCTTTGATGGATAATTTATATGAAAAAATATGGTTAAGCAAAGTTGTTGTTGAATATTTAGAAGAGTATCATTACCTTCAACCAACATATGAAGATTTATTAGAGAAGGTAAGAGAGTCAACTATACCTGAATTGAATGATAAAAAGATGTCAGAGGAATTACTCCATAAGCATGCACAATTTGTATGTGACCAAGTTGTTACATTAGAGGCAGATGATGATGTAGAACCATTGTTTACATTACCATGTATGAGAGAACTGATAAAACTAATGGGTATTAAATTCGGAAAGCGTAAAATTCGACCTAAAATTGACTATAAAAAGGTTGACAAAAAGGCTTGGACAAAAGCTACTACTACTCCACTTGTACGAAAGACTTTTGAGAGTTTCTTTACAAATCAATTGGATAAGACAAACCATGAGTTGGTGTTAAGAAGAAAAAGATGTGGTATATGTGAAGCCTGCCAGTTACCTGATTGTGGCCAGTGCAATGCTTGCCGGGCAATGGCTAAATTTGGTGGTCATGGACGTACTAAAAAAGCATGCGTACGCAGGTTCTGCCCTAACATGGCTGTGGAGCAAGCAGAAGATTCTGACCCAGAGGATGAAGAAGAATATCGGCAAATGGCTGAAAAAAAAGAACATGATAAAATTGATGAAGCATTACCAGTGAAACTCACTGGAACCAACACTAAAAAAATCAACTGGATAGGCGAACCAACAAAAGCTGATGCTACAAAAGTGTACTATGAAAAAGTTGAAATTGATGGTTCTGAGCTAATGGTTGGGGATTATGTGATGGTTGAAACATCACAATCTAATATCCCTGCTTTAGTTGCTAGGGTAACTTATATGTGGAAGGAAAGTATAAATCCTAAAGCTGGCTATTTTCATGGCCAAGTATATATTAGGTCTTCAGATACCGTTTTGGGAGAATGTGGTGACCCAAGAGAAGTATTCTTAGCAGATAGATGTTGCCATGGGGCGCCCCTATCTTCGATATTACGAAAAGCAAACGTAGAAAGAAAATATGCACCAGTAGATTGGTTCCGACTTGGTGGAAAAGAAGTAGACGAACAGTTTATTGAAGATGATGGTAAAACTTATTATTACAAGAAATATTATGAGAGATTTACTGCACGTTTTGAAGATATTCCAGAAGATCCATTGTGTCCGAACGTGTTACGAAAACATCGTTTTTGTCCATCATGCGAGCGCAAGACAAAACGTGATGCCACGGATATTCCCAAAGTTTCAGGGAAACTTACAGAAAAGTCCAAAATTGTCAAAGAAACCAATAGGTCTGAGTGGAACACAGTCCGATGGCAAAATTGTGATTACAAAAAAGGTTGTGGGGTCTTTCTGAAGCCGGGTACATTCAAATTGAACAGTAAAAATAACTTCATAAAAGATAACGGCAAAATTAAATTAGAAAAAGTCGATGAAGAAATTTATCCCGAGTACTACAGAAAGAGTGACAACAATTTACGCGGTTCAAATGTCGATACGGGAGAACCATTTTGTGTTGGTTACATCGCCGCGGTCACTGCAGCTGGGGACGGCCTCCTTATATCGCCCCAAGACATTTATTTGAAAGTGAACGTTTTGTACCGACCAGAAAACACTACAAGTAGATTTCCACAGCACGAAGATCTTAATGTCTTATATTGGAGTGATGAAATTAAGGAAGTACCGTTTTCGGCAGTGGTGGGTTTGTGTCACTTAGTTTACGAAAAAAATATTCCCCAGCAAGACACGTTACATGAATGGCTAGAGAGGGATCCAAATCGATTTTACTTTAGAATGGCGTTTAATAAAGCCACAGGAGAAATTGAAGACCTTCCACAGCAAGCGACAATTGTTGGTCGTACCGAAAGAGGAAAGGATAAAGGTAAGGGCAAAGGGAAGTCTAGTAAACCTCCAGAACCTAGTACTGCTACGGTATTAGAAACCAAAATTCGACCATTGCGAACATTAGACGTTTTCGCTGGATGCGGTGGATTATCGGACGGACTGCATCAATCTGGGGTGGCAGAATGCAAATGGGCCATTGAAAATATGGAAGCTGCAGCTCACGCATATTCCATGAATAATAAGAACTGTACAGTATTTAATGAAGATTGCAACGCGTTGCTTAAAGACGCCATGTCGGGCGCTACACACAGTGGATTAGGGCTTCGTCTGCCGGCGCAGGGAGAGGTGGAATTACTTTGTGGTGGTCCGCCTTGCCAAGGCTTCTCCGGAATGAACAGATTCAATTCGAGGGAATACTCCAACTTTAAAAACTCCTTAGTCGCCTCGTACTTATCATACTGCGATTACTACCGACCGAAGTATTTCATATTGGAGAACGTCAGAAATTTTGTAGCGTTTAAAAAGGGTATGGTTTTGAAGCTGACATTAAGAGCCCTGCTGGATATGGGTTATCAGTGCACTTTTGGCGTCCTTCAGGCCGGGAACTACGGGGTTCCACAAACGCGTAGACGTTTGATTATATTAGCTGCTGCACCGGGATATAAGCTGCCTATGTATCCAGAACCCACTCACGTGTTTAGTAGACGCGCGTGTTCTCTAACAACGACTATAGACGGGAAAAGATTTGTGACTAATATAAAATGGGACGAGTCTGCTCCTAGACGAACGTGTACGATAAGTGATGCAATGAGCGACCTGCCGGAGATATGCAATGGAGCTAATAAAATAGAAATAGACTACGGCTGTATGCCTGAGAGCCACTTCCAGCGCTTGGTTCGGAGTAAGGATGAGAATGCTAAATTACGTGATCATATATGCAAGAATATGGCACCGCTCATCCAGGCGAGGATTAGTAGAATACCTACGACACCGGGTTCGGACTGGAGAGACCTACCGAACATTTCTGTCACATTATCTGATGGAACTAAGTGCAAGGTATGTCTGCCGATAGCACCATCATATGATTATCGTGAGATGGTTCCCTTTTCGATTTCGTTATCAGTATTAGTTTGGGTGTAAGGAGCTCCATCCTTCCTCGAGTCCAAGCTAACTTACCCAGCTCGTGGTTATGCACCCTGCTGAACAACGGACAAAACTATGGCAAGTGGTCCCTCCTGTGGGAGATTTCTGGGCTCTGTTGCGCCCAGTTTATTCAGATGTTCCTTGCATGGTGGTTAGGTATTTTGCCCCAGTGGCTTGGCTACCACTTGGGCATAAGGGCTACCACCTTCTAAAATTGAATCGTGTCATGTGTTTCTGTCGCAGTGCCGGAGAGCCAGTAATAATGCGTGTTCTCCACTTCCTTTTCCGTCGGTAACACTTCGATGATGCCTTTATTGTTACTAAAGTCTATGGGCGGCAGTGACCACTAATTATAAGGTGGTTCGTCTACTCATTTGTCGACCAGATACCATTTTAAAACTAATCAAATTAAATAAATTTGTGTCATTTCCACTGAACTAGTATTACAGTATGTACTGAGACAAAACAAAGCAAAGGAGTTGACAACATTTGGTTCCATAGTCATACAATAAAATTTTCAAGTGGTACAGTACAGTTTATCTAAATATATAGAAGAAATATACAGTACGTTCCATAAAACGCAGAACAATTTTTTTAAGTTTAATTAAGTTGTCAGTACATATTGTAATAGCAGTATGTCTGTTTTGATCCTTTATTATATTTGTTGTTACAACAGGTGCTACAATATCGTTACGATGATAAGAAGAACGGTCGGTCTAGTACAGGGGCGCTGCGCGGAGTGTGCGCGTGCTCAAGCGGCGGCGCGTGCTCTCCCGCAGACAAGCAAGAGAATACGCTCATCCCGTGGTGCCTGCCGCACACCGGCAACCGACACAATCATTGGGCCGGCCTTTACGGTAAATTTTTGTTCTTAGGTTCTCATGCATCCGATGAAAAAACCCTTATGGAAGAATAATTTGCAAATTTCCGTCTGTCTGTCCGACCGACTTCAATAAAGGAGGCGATGCTACGTTCGCGTGTATGTATTTTTTCTCAAAATATATAACTTGAAAGCTATTCAAGACATAAAATGCACGATAAATGACCATTTCTTTGCATTATCTTTAAATCTCCTGAACGTTAAAAGCAATATAGCTTCAGAACTATAATTGACAGAAACCTACATGAAATTCCTGAAAGTAATATAAACGATATTACAGAATTCCACGCGCCGCGCTAATCTGATTCGGTTTTGAGTGAGGTTCTTTTTTTATTGTATAGGTTTGTCTGGAACATCCACCATGCTTATTCCGATGTGAAACAGTTCAGGCATGTGTTAAACTCTGGGGTTTTAAATTATAAGCATTTAATAGATGCTTTCCTCATATGGAGCGCGTCTTGGTTAATTTCAAATTTATATCCATAAGTCTTACACCTAATACATACATATAGGCAATATTAACGAGCAAATGCCTCGCTTTCTTTTTGACCGGCAACTCGGGGGTTACGTCGCTGATTTAACAGTGACCATACAACGTCACGGGGCCAGTCTGCTGACAGTTGCGGATTGTTACCGTAAATTATCGTATCGGTTAGGGCGAGTGTCGTGGAGCGGCTACTTCAGCACGACGGTGACGGACCCCGAGCCGATGGGCAAGCAGGGCCGCGTGCTGCACCCCGAGCAGTCGCGTGTGGTCTCCGTGCGGGAGTGTGCGCGCTCGCAGGGCTTCCGCGACGCCTACCTGTTCGCCGGCTCTGTCATGGACAAACATCGACAGGTACACTTACCGAGTAGTCATATCAGTTTATGGAATTTGGACGAATAGCTATAATACGAGAACGCTAGATGCGTTTTCCATCTTGCAGACGAAGCCACCCTTGTTACTCATGGTGCCGTACAACGGACGACCTAAAGATGTTCATATACTATCATTGGTGGTGGTATCTATCTGCCTGGTTAGCCTCTATGGTGCTCGGAATCATTCGTAAATGTTATTAAAGTTATTCGGTTGTAGTGCTGGTTCCGATTTTTGATCAGATTTTCGACTAATTTTATTTCAAAAATAACCTTGTTTACCAAGGACGACACTCGAAAAGTTTTCGTTGGACTTTGGCTTGTCTCACGAAGCTATTTGTCAGTATTTGTGTAGAGCGGACAGGTTGCGATAGGTCTAACTTATTGGGAAATTGAATTAATGGTATGTTGAGTGTAGTGATGTACTTTTACTTAAACAATTTCGAACGAGTCTTTCATTTCATTCAAACGAGTGTTCATACTACGGTATTATAACTACTATATCGTGAGTATATTATGTAAATTGCATGTTTCAAACTTTGCAATATTTAAAAAATATATGTAATTGTAAAGTATATCGAATATTCATTATGTTATACATATTTTTTATGAAATTTTATGTTTTAAAATAATGATATATTATTAATTTCAGATTGGAAATGCAGTTCCTCCCCCTCTCGGCGCAGCATTAGGTAGAGAAATAAAGAAAGCTTTAACTGCATCAACTTCATGATAATTAAACAACCTGACAATTTATATACTATTTGTTACTGACATTATACGACTTGTACATTATATATTTTTTCAGTATTTTACTTACTCGTTGTACATTAAGCCAAGTGCAGCGCACTGACTCCATTACGCTGACACCGTACAGTATAACACACAGACGGTGGAAATTTATCGTGGAGTTAATAACAAATCAGAAACAACTAACATCTATCAAAATTTATTAAAAGCTTGGCTCCGGTTCTCCTCAAGCAATAAGAAAGATTAAGACCATAGTCTGCACCGCTGGTCAAATGCGGGTTAGCAGACTTCACATACATCTAAGGACACTGTGAAGAACTCTCGTGTGTGCAGGTTTCCTTTCGATGTTTT
This sequence comes from Megathymus violae, assembly GCA_003671415.1. Classification (NCBI taxonomy): domain Eukaryota; kingdom Metazoa; phylum Arthropoda; class Insecta; order Lepidoptera; family Hesperiidae; genus Megathymus; species Megathymus violae. Next base: position 3,644,642 of record PDGT01000019.1, read on the forward strand.
CTTTTACCAAAACAAGTAATAATTCATTTGTAATGCGCAAGTAATGTGAAAATTAATGTTACGTGCAGAACTCAGGCTCGCGTCTCCTGTTTGTAAGACAAACCAAAAGGCTACTTACTACTGCTATTAATATTAAGTAAGCAAGTCGTCTCCGTAAAGATTATAATTAGATGACAACATTATTTAATGAAGACAGAAAAATAAAGGGAATAAGACGCCATCCGGAGGAAGCCAGCAAATACATCACACCATTCGAACAACGAAAACTGGCGACGCTAATTATTGTAATTTTAATTGTTTGAACTTAATATAATATACAATTACGGAAAATTTCAACTATATCTGATGTTTTAGTGTGTACTTTTTTATAGAAGTTAATCCTTGACTACATACCCACGTGATGGTAATTGGCAATGTAGCCTTAGATGGTATGGCGAAATAACTTGAAAGAGCCTATTAACTCTTGACATAGTCACCATATAAAAAATATATCCTATAGAAAACCGCGAGGAAGGCTAGGCTACGCCTGTGCTCGAAGATAAGAAGACTGATCTCAAAGAAGTCTGGCAGTCTTGGAAGTAATTTTCAAAGACATTATACAGTATCACCAGTTGCTATACAGATGTAACCTGTGTATTAGTTTTGTCCATTTTACAAATAATGTATAATACCCAGCTGGAAATGAAGTCAGAAAGAATATTCTGGAATCCAAGTGAAATTAGTAGACTGTCAAATCATATCATTGTACCACACTTAAAATTTTGATTGTTTGTTTTTAACCCAAAAGATTTGTGAGTATTATCATAAAGCATTAAAACAAAAAACGTGTTGTAATATAAAAATTTATTATACGATATTTTTGGTTTTCCGTTTAATATTTTTAATTAACAAACTTAATTCAGAGTCTTCTTTAGATTTCTTTGAAATTGTAACGTTAGTAGGAGTATCAACTGGGCGTCTCTTTAATTTTTCTAGTATTAATTTTTCCATATTTTTAGTTTTCTTAAAGTTCGGATCACTAGGATCAATGTTAAAAAGATGAGAATTGTACAACGCTGAGAAACGTTGATCATTCAGATTTATTTCGAAATCTGGCAACGTTGTTTTTTGCTCTTTCATTTTATCTTTTAATTTCTTTTTCCTTTTCGATTTTTTGCCAATATTATCCGCTTCTTGAATCTTCTTGAGACTGAAATGTGCTTTTCCGTCGTTTTCATCTAACAAGAGCTCTAATTCAGCTTTCTTCTTTTCATCTTCAGCTTCAATATCAGAGTTGTCTTCAGGTTGATTTTTATTTCTCCTATTTTTAAATTCAGGTTTGTTAAACTCTTCAGCAAAATACGAGTCATTCATATCTATATCTGATGGTATGTCATCAGATGAATTGTCTTCCCATTTTTCTACTTCTAGCTTATTTTTTAATTTCCGCTGTTTCTTCTTTTCTTTTCTCTTTTGCAACAGTGTTTCAAATGGTGTTAGGTTTTTATTTTCTGAAAATATAAAACACACGTTTATTAAAGTAGTATATTTGACCTGAGTCAATTGTACTGATACAATCAAAATCTATGAGGTATGATGGTCGCGCAATAGCGATTTAATAAAATTATAAATCAAAGCAACCAAAACGTATGGTACTTATATAGTTAATTAATTTTACTTATGTACAAACCTGCATTCATTTTCTTTACCAATTCTTCAGCTTTGTCCTTGACACCCAAACCCCATGTTATCTCCATTTCCATGTCTTTATTTCGTTTCTTGTCTTCTTTACTCTCAATGTCTTGAAGAAGCATTTTATACTTCTGTATTGGATCCCCATCCTCAGCATCAGACTGCGAGTCCAATGCTTCATCGTTTCCACTTTCACCTATAAATTGTACATGTAGTATTAAGATTAATTAATGTGAAAACATTTTATATTTGACAAAACATTCTACCACCTTCACTGCTGGAAGCCAAATAGTCTTTAAGATCGAGATCATCAATCTTTCCATCGAGTGCATTCCGAATTACTTCCGTACGGTTGGGATTAGTTGCGTCCCAAGTCAAGTCTACTTTTGCTTGTTGCAGTGCTGTGGTTGTGAACAAACGGGGCTTGTACTTGGTTAAATCTGGTAATTTATTACACACTTCTCGAGCCTCCTGTAAAGAAACATTTATATCATACAAACAATTTAGACTACGTTTTAGGTCACGTGTACAAGTTTATGTACAGATTCTGTTTAACATTGGTGTAGTCGCTGAGGTGGCGGTGGTGATAATTATGTTAAGAACAAGTATTATTGACGCAAAAGGGATTAAAATCGTATGAAATGTAATCAAATTTTGTTATTTCATAGCCGAAACAATGGAATTATTAGAATATTAAATATTGACATTGTGTATCAAATGAATCCCACCTGGTCGAAAGTGACGTCATCGGGTATGAAACGTATGTCTAGCCGGGTGGCGCTACTTTCGTACTCCATGCCGTCGCATTCACCGTATAGCCGGTCGGCGGTACCTGCGCTATCGCACTCCACCACCGCGTAGTAGTACCGCAGGCGGTTCAATTGGTAGCGGCGAAGCTTCTCCATGTGGTATGAAGAACCTGTATGATCAGAAAAATTATAGTGTGAACACTTATTTACAGTAGGATGCTAATATGTGGACATTAGCCATTCCTTTTGGATATATTGCACGATTAGCTGCATTATATAACCTATGGAATATAGTGAGTATCCGCCGAACGCAGCACCAGTCTAAGAGTTAAAGAAGAACTATATGCAACAATGGTTCTCCAAATGCTGATGGTTTTTAGGTCCATCCAATGAGGCTCAAGATAATATCTTTAATTATTAGTTTTCTTAGCTTTGGGTGTTATAAATGAACAGTATTTAAAAATTGTATCATTTATTCACTAAATTTCAGAGTCAACGGTTGGTTCTGTATATTATTTCACTCTAAAATATTTCAAAGTAAAGAATTAAACGTGTTTGGCAATTTTTTGGATAGTATATAGCATTTCTAAAAGGACCGCAAGCCAACTACAAGTTTATACACAAACAATAAATTAAAATGTAAATAACTTTGTCTTCACTGTCTAATAGAATTTGTATGCTATATTATGTTAAATAATATTAGGGTTAAAAGGGCTATATCCTCCATCCATCTTTGTGTGACATGACAAATCTATTAACACTAAACCAAATAGGTGGGGATGATCATGTGCTATCTAATTATTTGTCCCCATGTTTGTCGAAAATTTATCGATAACCTGAATACCTTCCTCATTGCCACCATCGTCTTTTAAATCTGGAACAATTTCTTTCTGTTCTGTAAGCTCAATCGGCCCACGGATTTCCTCCTCTTGCATTCGTTTTAAACCATACTCAGAAGGATAAATCTAAAAATAAAAGAATATCAAACATATAGACTGTCATTCAGTTACACAACATCAACATATTAACACAGGTTAATGTAGTTTAGCCTATATAGGATTTTACAATAGTTTTTAATATATACTGTTTTTTTCATTATTATTCCAAGTGCACTTAACTTTAATCATGTTTATATAAACATTTCATGCAGGCATAAAGAACCTCGCATTTATCTAGTAAAATATGGTAAAAATTTGATTTCATAGTGGGGTTAGTAAACACAGAATGTGGAAACTTACTGTAACACTTTGTATCACACCTCCAGGGGGTAGAAATGAGCTCAGCAATACCATTAGATCCATGGCTTTGATGTTATCCCAATCCATGTTGCACACTGCTATTCTGAAACAAACTATGAATTGTATAAGAAATAAAAATACAAAAATGTTCATCGAACTGATGGGTTACCAGGTACAATAAGACAAATGCAGATTTTTAGAAAAGCATCTAAAGCACTAAAAATTGCTTAATTTCTATAGACTAAAACATGTCTCCTAGTCTTGTATCTGTCTTATTTATATTTAAATATAGCTGCACAATAACTGCAAATTATTACTGATACTCCATGTTTTAATTGTAAGAAAGACCTACCTACCTTCGTGTGGCTTTGTCAGTTGTCCCTGCATCAGCATCCAACTCTCCCCACTCATGTTCTAAGTCACTCTCGTCTTCTGTTACACTGCTTTCTTCATCACTTGAACTATCAGTCATCAGTACACCTGAGCATTAAACAAAGACATAATTTAAAAGAAATGTTTTCATTATACACTTCTAGTGTTTTCCAGCTCATATGAGCAGGAGTTGCCTAGTACTTTAAATGTCAGTCTCCCGCAAGGAACAGCAGTGTATAAATCCTGCATGCACCTCTATTTAAGCAAATTAAATGCATATTACAAATTCATTATTACTCACTTCATTGAAGGAAAACATCAGGAGCAAACCTGTATATCTGACAATTCTCAAAGCTGTGTGAAGTCTACTAATCCATAGTAGACCACTGAAGCAGACTATCTTCAACCCTTCATTCTTCATTCATTCTTCAACCCTTTTCATTGTAAGAGGAGATACAGCCCAGCTTTAGGACAAGTATTGGTGTATTGGTTGTAGTAATTTTTATAAATAAATTTTTCTTTTGGTTACATGGTAGGTGGAATACACAAAAAATACTTGACCTCGCTGGGAATGTTACATGAGATACCCATTATTGTCTACTTAAGGAAGTTGCTCATACTTCAAGGGCTTTTATGAGTCCAGAATTTATTTCTATAATAAAATTGAATAACACATTAAATCAATTAATATACCTTCGCCACGGGCATAATCGATATCAAGATCTAGAAGCCGTTTCTTAGTTTTGGTATCGAGTTTTCCGCGAACTAGTTTGTCATTGGAAAGTTTCTGAGGACCCTTGCTCGTGGTTCCACCGTCGCTGGGTATTCGTCGAACGAAACGCCCTGTTTTGTTTTCATCTTCATCTTCATTCGCAATCGGTCCTGGACTTTGACCTCCTGCATTATCATTCCCCGATTCCTCCTCTGAACTACCATCACTGTCTTCCAATTCGTAGTATTTCCTTAAATTCTCTGTAGACGTTTCGTTTAGTGGTCGTCCTCTTTTATCGACGGTATATTTTACTTTAAACTTCTCATCATCGAACATGGACTGAAATCTTTTATCGATTTTGATTTTACGTTCATGCTTTGGAATTTGTCTGTACCGCGGATCGTTAAGGTATTTAGCAAAACGTTTGTCTTTCAATATTTCACTCATGGTTTCTTGTCACGATATTTGTATAAAAAAATATATTTTAATATTTTGAACAAAAAAGTAAATCACAATACGAGTTATACATTTATATATTTGGTTTCAAAAATCAATATAATGTTTATGGTTTTAGGTTAAAATACTAATTTTATTAACTGCGATAAACTTTTAATGAAGGAACATGTGATGATGACATGCGCATAGGATATAATATAGATACCAGTGTTGCCAACTCGGATTTTGAAAAAGACGTAGGCCAGATTAGAAAATTACGTAGAAATAGTAAAATTTCCATATAGAAAATACGTAGATCTACGTACTTTTTTCTGAGTGAAATAAAGAGAGGATAGGTAAAGTGAATAAAATGACAATTTGAGTAATTAAAGTAGCAGACAGCAGACAAACAATAAATAAGAAAAAATACCGTTAGCAAACAAAAAAATCTAGGAATTACCACTTATAGATCATTTTAAAAAGTTTGCTACTTTTAGAGTCATCATCAAAGTATTTAAATTTTTCGATTTTTATTTTCTTCCCGGTCTGCTTGTCGGTGTTATTCTGTCACTTTCGGCTGTATTGGGGCGGCCTAAAATGCTCCCCCCAATCCCATGCTGGCATAACAGGATGTTGTAAGAGGCGACAGAAGTCAGCCTGCTTGGTGGTAGGGTTTCGCGTAATTATTATATTATCAGAATTATTATTAAGTCATTAATTTTATTACTGGTGTAGCGGGTTGCTGATGTAGTGGCGATATAGGTCCCGCTAACTAATTCCGAATGGTCTAGTGGAGGATTTCAATGAAACGATATTTGTTTGTTGTTTACCAAGCACTGGAGTGGTCTGGTCATTTATTGGTACCTTCTCACATATTTATATTCCTGGTTACAATCGCTTCGGCCAATAGAAATAATTAGTATTTACGACACCAATTAAAAGGATTAAAATTAAACCAATCAAATTAGAGCGCGCGAAGGGTACAGAGTAATAACTCCGTCTCACGTCCATCTTCTTGCGTGGTCATCTCGTCGCGGCGTTCCGCTGCTGGCTGGGCGTATAAATATTGCTCGGAAGGCGGCGCGCGAGCACTTCCGTTTCTGCTCCCGTAGCAGACGGACACCTCCGACATACTTTCGAGTAAGTCATCTTCATTTATCGACTGCATTTCTGTGTCGTCGATACCGATCGACCGCGACTTAATTGTTGCCTTTTAGTGTCATTTTGTGTTGGCATCAAATAAGTATTCGTTCGCGTTTGAGTTGGTGGATACCTAACGGTGACAACGAAACCAGCTAGCGTTGACCCGGTGTGCTTCTCAGTCCTCTCGGACTGAGAGAAACCGGAGACCTGATCCCACTGCACTGGGCCTTCCCAGGGTGACGGTTAGTGGCTATTTCCGCTAGGGATAGTCACTGTTTTCGTAGTCTCGCTCGTTCCATCTTTGTTTCTAGATTCCGTTGTTTCGTTCTCGCTTCTCTCCCTGCCGCGGCAGGGAGGATTGTTAGGAGGATGAATCCATCCGAGATAGGTCTCGTCCGTCGCATCCTCGGAGCCCTGACTCCGTTCCTCAAAGCGCCTCTCGATGAGGCCGCAGTCATCCAGGCATTACAAACAACAGCACAGACTGACTCACCCGCGTCCCCTGACGCCTCACCGGCCCACGACGTCGAATTCTACGACGCCCATTCTATCTCGTCGCGTAAGCGTCCGATCGAGTCCGATGGCTCGCTAGGGTTATCCGACGACGGTACCGTCATGCCGTCGCAGTCCGACGACCAGGCCTTCCAGCCGGTCGAATCCAAGCGCACGAAGCGCCTAACAAAACGCGCCGCGAAGGCGTCCGCAGAGGGAAAACCTTCCCTTCCCTCCCAACCAGTCCCGCTCATGTCCATCGAGACCAGCGCCCCGTCCTCCTCGTCCAAACAATTCCCTCCCCTTAAACCAGCATCCCGATGCTCACTCGTCCCTCCCCAAGCCAAGGCCCCGCCACCGGTATTTGTCCGGGACAAGCCTATGTGGCTCAAAGTCACCCAGCTGTGCGCCGACAGCAAAGTATTCTACACTCACGCCAGAGTAATTGGCGAAACAGTCAAAGTGACCTCTCCAAGCACTAAGGTTTTCCGTGCCCTTACGAGGCTTCTCACGTTAAATAAAATCCCATATCACACCTACGCTCTTCCGGAAGAGCGCAAGGTACAAGCCGTTCTCCGCGGAGTCCCATTCGAGTTCCCTAATGAAGCTATCCTCGCCGATTTAGTCGCCCAAGGTCATCCCGTGGAAGCTGTGCACAAAATGTACAGCAACACGGGAGACAGTATCCACTGGCTCTTGCCATTTTATCAAACACGCCCGAGTCCCGGAACATTTTCCGGGCCGACATGACCATCTGTGGTCTTTCATTCATTAAAGTAGAGCCCCCGCATAGACGCGGCTTCCCCGGTCAATGCCATCGCTGCCAGCTTTACGGCCACGCAGCGGCGAACTGCTCCGCCAACCCCAGGTGCGTTAAGTGCCTGGAGCCCCACAGCACCAAAGAGTGCTCGCGCACACGCGACTCAGGGTCGCTTCCGGCCTGCGTTCTCTGCGGCCAAGCCGGCCACCCGGCCAACTACCGTGGCTGCCCTAGAGCTCCCCGACCTATCCCATCCAGGACTGCCGCTTGGAAGTCCTGGAGAAACACCCAATCTGGCCCTCCGCCGAACACCGACGCGAACTTCCCTCCTCTGAGGACGCCTATCGCACCGCCTAGACCCGAACACTTTAACTCGTGGAGACGTACCGCCACGACCACGACTACTGTAGCTGCTCCCCGTCCCGCCCCGGCCACCCCGCGCGACCGGAAACAGGCCGAACCACGCGTTAGCAACACCGCGCAACCAGAGGGCAAGTCGTCCCTAGCCGACGACATGAAGCTCGTTTATGACGTCATCCGAAACGTCGACATCGCTGAGATCTCCGTCCTGGCTCGCAAGATACGGGCGGCAACAACACCACAGCAGCGCCTTCTAGCACTCGCTGAGCACAGCCATTTATTAACGTCGTTATAATGGCTCAAGCACTTAGTGCGCCTTCTTGTCACTCCGGTCGTACCAAACCTAAGGGCATCTCGCTCATCTCATTCAACACTCGCGGCCTCCGCAACAACATTCCTGAATTAAAGGAATTCGTTCGCAACAACGCCACAGACTTACTATTAGTTCAAGAAACGTTCTTAAAACCCGCCCACACCAAGGGCCTATCAATTCCCTGGTACAATCTTATACGTAACGACAGACAAGACAGAACCGACAGACGCCCCGGCGTCACCTTAAGCCGCGCAAGCGGTGGCACCGCCATTTACTTTAGAAAGTCTCTCCACTGTTCCCATATTGAGACTCCGACACTCACGAACATAGAAGCCACTGTTTGCAAGCTAGGTATGACTGGGCATCCGTACCTGATCATAGCCTCGGTTTATAATCCGTCGGGAACCCCGCTTTTAAACTCAGACTTAGAGGCCCTACTCTCACTAGGAGACTCGGTTATTTTATTCGGAGATCTTAACTCCAAACACACGGACTGGAAGCGTCGATCGACCAACGCGAACGGAGTCAAACTTAGACAATTCATAGAAACACGGGACATCGATGTCCTTTGTCCTTCCTCCCCTACTCATTATCCGGATAACGCGCTCAACTCTCCGGATATCATCGATCTCGCGTTAGTTAAAGGAGTCGCGCTCAACTTAAGAGCGATCGAAACGCTCCACGACTTAGGTTCTGACCACCGGCCGGTCTCGCTCAAATTCGGGCCTTATGCCACCGATCCAACCACTTCTTCTAAAACCTTCACCAACTGGGAAGGATACAAAAAATCGCTAGTATCAGGTCTCGATGCCGGCGGCTCACCACTGGCTACCATCAACTCAGAGTACTTCGTCAATACGGGAAAGATTGACTCAGCGGTCAACTCCCTAACGCACTTAGTTCAAACATCTCTCCGAAACAACGAGCGTGTAGTCGATGTGCCAAGCCGAAAACTACCACCCGATGTCAGGAACCTTATTCAGGCCAAGAATGCAGCCCTTAGAAGGGCCGCACTCTACCCCACTCCAACGTACAGGAGGCGTGCCAACGCTCTCCAGCGACGAGTTCGCTCTCGAGTTGCCGAAATGAGGAACTCCAATTGGGACTCCCTCATGGAGGGTATCAAACCCTCCCATCAGGCGTTCTACAAGGTGGCGAAAGCCCTCCGTGTAGGCGCCCAACCTCTCACCCCGCCTTTATCACGCCCCGATGGCAGTATCGCCTTCGAAGACATCGATAAAGCCGAATGTTTCGCTGACAGCATAGCTTCACAATGCACACCCAGTTCGCAACCATGCGCTCCTTCACATATAGAATCAGTAGAGGATGAGGTCCGTAAAAAGAACTCACTCCCAGTCACCGCTGAGCCCATCGTCGTTTCCGTTGACGAAGTCCAAGACATCATCCGGGGTCTTAAACCCCGCAAAGCACCAGGAGCCGACGGCATCTCTAACGTCGCGCTTAAACACTTCCCCGAGCAGGTTCTCTCTCTTTTAGTTCTCATCTTCAATGCCTGCTTGCATCACTGCTTCTTTCCAACCGCTTGGAAGGAAGCAATCGTTATAGGTATTCCTAAACCCGGGAAACCGTTAAACATACCGTCCAACCACCGCCCCATCAGTCTCCTCAAGGCTATGGGAAAAGTATTCGAACGCGTCATACAGACTAGACTGAAGAACCTTCTTTTTCCAGTAGGCGGTCAACCCTTAATCATCCCTCATCAGTCCGGTTTCCGTGCCAAACACTCGTGCCCTCAGCAAATCCACCGTATAGTGGAATATATTCTAAGTGGCTTTTTTCTCAAACGGAAACGTACAGTCGCGGTTTTCTTCGACGTTGCCAAAGCCTTCGACAAAGTTTGGCACGAAGGACTCCTTCTCAAACTCCACTACCTAGGTCTGCCTGATCGCGTTGTTCGATTGGTCGCTTCCTACCTTCAAAACCGTTCATTTCGCTTTAGACACGAAGGTGTACTCTCTTCCCCACGCCCGCTAGCGGCTGGGGTACCACAGGGCTCGGTACTAGCTCCATTATTATTTTTAACGTACGTTAACGACATTCCCATTCCGGAAAACGGCGTACAACTATCGTTATTCGCAGACGACACCGCCCTATATTATCAATCACAGAAAATAGATTCGGTCCTCTTCAGACTCCAACACTCAGTTGACGAGTTAGGAAAATGGTTCGCCAAATGGCGAATCGAAGTCAACGCGGAAAAAAGCTCCGCGGTATATTTTCATCACAAACTTAACAGACAAGACGAACCTAACATCTGGTTGCTAGGCGCCCCTGTCCCGTGGAAAACCACAACCAAGTACTTAGGAGTAACACTCGACTCCAGACTGACATTCAGACCGCACATACGCAAAGTCACCAACTCCGCCAGATATTATATGGGCCGACTCAACAGTCTGTTGGGAAGGCATAGTAAGATGTCCCTTAGAAACAAGCGAACGCTCTATAAGGTTTGCATACGGCCGGTGATGTCATACGCCGCCCCTGTTTTCGCACACGCCGATCCCAAAATCCTTCATCCCATCCAAGTTGTCCAGAACATTTTTTGCAGGAGAGCAACCAACGCCCACTGGTGCGTGAGGAACGCCGACCTGCACTTCGATCTCCAGCTTCCGACCATTCAAAAATCCTTTAAAGATTATTGCACAACATTTTTTAAATCCTCAGAGGAACATGCTAACCCACTTATCAAACAGGCAGTGGACTACACCGCCCCTAGTCTTACGGGCCACCAAATCCGGAGGCCACGTAACGTTCTCACAGATCCCCCAGACAAGATATCTTCTGACTTGGACCGCCGCCTGGCAGCCATAGTCAAGAACTCAAACAGTATCAGTTAGTAGCGTCCCTAAGATGCCACATAGTCTCACCATTCGACAACACCTTCAGTGTCAACAACAAGCGTATGCTCCCTCGGGAGTGCCGCTAGCACCCTTTCCTTCTCTAAGGATGGGTCGCTTCAG
>PDGT01000019.1:3655960-3673255 GCA_003671415.1 Megathymus violae
TGCAGCTGATTCCTTGTTTCTAATATGACGTCAAGTTAATCACGTATCGATATAATCTTCGGTATTTATTTCCATTGTCTTCAATACGTGTAGCTGCGTTATAACGATAGCTGGGGGTAGATTAGTTATTAATGTTTTAAGAGGTACATTACACAGCTGCTACACTGGTATTATTATCTTTTCGTGAAGCTTGCCTGGCTAGCTACCACCCTCCTGCTTGAGTCAGCCGCCAAACGACTCGTCGTGTTCCGGCTGGGGGCTTGAGAGCCAGTTCTTTCTTTCTTACCTTCTCGTTTCCTGGCCGACAACGCATCAATGATACCATTGGTTTTGCTGATTTCACCATCACTTACCATCAGGTGGCCCGTCTGCTCGTTTGTCGGCTATTAATATAAAAAAGTCACATTTTTTTGGATATAATCCTGAGAATAAATTATTATTTGAAAACTAAATTAGATAAATATTTGAAACATGTTACCTGAAAACATTTGCCCTAAATGGGCTATACACGGTACAGAACGTTTTAAATTTGAACAATGCGTCAGGGTTTAAAAACCTTAAATTTTTCGATGACACTTTATTTTTAAAATGAATGGCGCGACGTCTTGAATGGCGAGGCGTGTGTTAGTATGAAACGGAACGTTTATTAACTTTTTTGCGAAAGTAACGGAAATTATCCCCTTCTATCTGTTTTGCAAATTTGGACAATTTTGATAGAAAATACGTAGATTCTGGGGCTAAAGTTCGTAGGCTTGCAGGAAAGGGTTAAAATACGTAAATCTACGTAAAGAGACGTAGAATTGGCAACGCTGATAGACACTGACATGCGATTCAAATTCATGTCAATTTTTTTATGTTAACAGCCGATAAACGGCAGACGAGCCACCTGATGGTAAGTGGTCATCATCGCCCATGGACATCTACAAGACTAAATGTATCACTGATGCGTTGCCGGCCAGGAAATGAGAAGAAGGTAAGAAAGAACGTACTGGCTCTCAAGCCCCCAGCCGGAACACGACGAGTCGTTTGGCGGCTAACTCAAGCAGGAGGGTGGTAGATAGCCAGGCATGCTTCATGGAAAGACCACTAATATAATATGCATCCAATAATATTATTATGACTTAATAATAATACTGATAATATAATCTTTATGCCAAGCCCTACCACCAAGCAAGCTGGCTTCTGTCGCCTCTTACGACACCCTTTTCTACCAGCATGGTATTGGGGGGAGTATTTAAGACCGCCTCAATACGGCCAAAAACTAACTAACTATAATATGGTTATAATACAGCCATAATAAACCCATAGAGTAAAATAATTTTAAACCAGACTGCGGAACCTAAGTACTTTTAATTATGTAATGGACTTGCCCGTCGCTTCCCTAAACGTGCAATTAAGATTCTATTTTGACCACACCAAGTTTTATAGCTCCATCAATAAATAAGATATTAAAAGAAGTTCATTATTATGAATGACATAGGGATAAAATATAATAAACTTTATCACTTACATCATCTATTTTCTCATTTATTTACCTTTTTTTATCTTACTCAACATCTAGTGGGACCGTAGTCAAGCATTGACGTATAAGTAAAAAAAAAAAGATAAAATTTGAAATCAAGTGAAATTGAAGTGTATCCAAACATTTGACCAATTGAAGCATCCAACCACTCAGCGATCTTCGGGTTTTACAGAATTTAACATTTACATTAGTTAAAATTAAATAATTAGTATATAGTAAAATGACATAACAGACATGTACTGGTAACACTGGCAATTACAATAAGGTTGTAAATAAAATAATTTTTGGAACAGAAAATGCTAAACGGGTTCCGTTTGAATTTTCAGTAGACATTAGATAATTAGATTGCCGTCTGGTCTTATTTATCTTCAGAAATTATACGAGGTATTTCGTAATTAACTAAAAATGAATAGTATAGGAGAGGAATGTACGGAGTTAAAAAAACAGTACGACGACTGTTTCAACAATTGGTTTTCAGAGCGATTCCTTAAAGGTGACCATGACGATACTGTGTGTGCAGGAATTTTCAAAATTTATCAAGATTGTGTAAAGGTACGATAAAAGAAATATAACTCATTGATAATATTACGTAATTCAAAGCTAACAAATTCGATTCTTAAATTGTTTGTGTATTCCAGAAAGCTATGAAGCAGCAAAATATTGATTTTAAAGAAATTGAAAAGGATGTATTGGGCACTGAAAATGAGTTTAAAGCACCGCCTTCAGATAATAGTAGCTGACAAATATGTAGTGCAATAATGTGTGCATTTAATCCAGCATTTATCTGGAATACAAAGGTTAAGGGCTTAACAAATGCCCAAATTGCTACTAATAACAATAGAACACAAACTAGTAAAATTTAAATTATGTTAATCATATTCAATATTTTTGTTAATTGTAAATTACGACTAAGATTATCAGTTCTCTGTTATTGAGGACACCATAATGCCATATTGCATTTATTTTGCACTGAACATGTTTAGTGTTATTTGGTAATTGTAAGGAGAATGGTGTATGATAATTATTTACTTTTGCATAGTATATGTTTTGTTAAATAAGTTTGTTTACTTCTTTCCCTGTCACATTTATTTCTTTAGTAATATAAAGTTAATTCAGGCTTGAAATTTAAGACAAGTTATTCAGTTGACCTTGGTGATAGTGGTATTGCAAGTACAAAACTTGCAACATTTTCCTAGTCTTACTAAAACTTAAATGCAAATAAATTTTTACATAAGACAGTCTACATGCACACATAACTAAATAATAGACTCGTTAGTTTCTTAATATATTTATGTAATGTTTTAGAACATTTTTTCTTAAAATTACCTTCATGGTTAAAAGAAGAAATAACCCAAGTTGCATATCCTGACTAGTGAAAGCATAATTGAAAAATTTTAATTGTGAGTTAAATAAAACTAGAGATTTCTAGGCAAATTTAGTTCCTGTTGTGAAATAATAGATAATTTTTTTCCTTTACTATCATAATAAATATTATACTGATCTTAAGGGAGGTCTATAGTTGTATTTGTCAAATTGTTGTTTTTGTAGCTGGATGATACATTGATATGGAAATTTGGTCATATTTATACTTATCCTTTATCTAAGACTTTATTAAATAAGATCTTGTTAGCACAAAATTTTAGAATAGTTCATTATGAGCATGGTTAATATGCATACTACATTCTAGTAATATTTTAAAATTTTGTAGATAAATATATGTACAACAATGTCTATTGGTTAATGGTAGAGCCTTGATGAAACCTCAGTAATGTAATGTAAGCTTCAAAATCTAAGTATTTTCTTTAAACTATCTTACAACATGAGAATTAAACAGTATTTCCACATCATATATATTTATTGATTAGTCTGGTATATAGTATAATATATGTGATATATTTATTATCTTTGACTTGTATCCCTTGGTCTGTACACAATTCCACGGCTTTTCATATCCCTTATTACTCCAGCCGGCAGTCGACCAGATACCGATATAGCATAAACTCCTTTACAGAAACGACCTAAAACAAAATATATTTTATACCAACTTATTGTATACCATTTAAATAAATTTATGTATATAATCCATACATACATTACAGAAAAATATAAAATGTACAAAGTAAGAAGTGTTGTGTTAGCAGGTACTCTTCAGTATAGTGAATTATAAATTATTTAGAATGCTTTATACATGTATATAAAAAAACCTTAACAAAACTGTTTATGTAAGGAAAATAATTAACAATTGTAATCTTTATAATTCTTTAATTTATAATATAATTTTATTGCTTCTCATTAAACTTTGAGTTTGGAATTGCAGAGATAAAAGACATAAAGCAAGGTTACCATTCTTACATTGATATTATCATTATATATTAAAATGATTGTTCTATAAAAAAATGATAATATGGCCTTTAACTCAGTACTACCAATTGTAAGGAATGCAATTAGGCACATAGGGTTCATTGGATTTTAATTGTATGTGAACACTTAATTTTCATAGCTTACAAAGAAGTGCAACTCCTCTCACAATGAAAGAGGTTAAGGTACTATCTACCATACTGCACAAATGTGCATTGGGTCACTTTACACACCATTTACAACATTCAGAGAACTCTCAGGTATGTAGTTTATCAACACCCACCTTCATTGACCAAAGCAAGTAATAATTAATTTGTAATACACACAAAATATGAAAAATTATAGGTGTATACAGAATTTGAAATTGAGCCAACATTCATACTGCTATGGAAGAATCGAGTTACTTTACAAATATATATGAGTGAATATTGTTGTGTAGAGCTTTGTCATTGAAAGATATCAAAACCTAGGACAAGTTAACTGACAGATTTAATTATTTTAACAATGAACTTACTTATACGTTGCCATTTGCAAACCCAACTATCTTCAGGGCTCATAACAGCAATCATCCTGAAAAATAAAAAATAAAATTATAAATTCTGTTCCATTAAAATACATATAGTATACTCTATATATAAATATATATATATATATATGTATATATATATTTGTGACTAGTCTATCAAAGGATCAGATGAGCCATCTGATAGTAAGATGTCGACCATAAATCACCAAAGGCATCACTGATGCCTTGATGAGCAAAAACAAAGCAAGGGACTAGCATTTTTATTACTATTTTATAATACTATTTTTGCATTAATAGCTCTACCAGAAATCAATTTGTACAAGATTACCTGGAACAACTAGCTTCAAAGTGAAATAACAGGTGAACCACTAGATAATAAATTAATAAGTAACAACAAAATATTTTAAACCAAATTTTAATATGTGGCAAATACACGCTTAGCTTACCCATCAAAGTTATTACTTGTGCAGTCATAAACATTGTCCTTATTATTTTTCATTCGAAGAAATTCATCACAGTTGTCACAACCGTCATATTCGAATTGATCGAATGTCTAAAACAATTATTATGGATGAATTTTGGAGGTAAACAATGTTTTATAGTAAGACAGACAATAAACTAATAAAAATAATTAAACGTAGTATGAAACTGGTATCAAGGAATATTACCTTTATAAGGGAGCATACTAAACAGGCTCTTAACCCTCTTACATCTTTCGGCACTGTATCTAATGACATATTGAAATATTAACCAGGTACTTAGTTTTTTATTATTATCTAAATAGCTTGTTTTTTTTCCGTCTTCCACTTCCAATGTCACAACCAACTTCTAATATCCACCAATAATTTTTCTCTCTAAAGACATCAAATCCTTTATCCCTTCGTTAAACTAAGATAATATGATGTTTTAACTTGTTTTGATATAAGATCTTTATTAGTAGATAACTCGTATATGGCACGGTATCGTACCTACCAACCTTACCAATCTTTTTTCTCGTAATGTGTAACAATACAATATTTATTTGTGATCTGTCAGACTGTCACTATTAATTTTATTACCACAATTTTTTTCACCTTTTAAGGCGTTGGCGTAGGTACATTCAGCCAAAGACAAATGAAGGGCGGGAAACCAAGTTATATGTAAAACAAAAATATTCGTATAAATTTGATGAAACAAAAAATAAGATCAGGAAAGTAAGGCATAGAATTTAAATAAATATTTAATTTAATGTTATAACTACTTAAGAAATACTATATAAAAATAGATAGGTTCTTTAACTTTTAAAAATAATATTATTTATTACAATACTAATAAATACATTCAATTTTTATATTACTCAACAGAATAAAAAAATATCCTAAAGGTTTTCCTAATAAATAACCCTAAGGTTTTATATATATCCGGATTGAGTGTCTCATTTCCAAGTGTTTTTCCCATGAATCGTATAAATAAACCTTAGTACGAGAAGCTAAGTCTTTAGGATAATTTTTGTATGAAGAAAGATGTCACTAATAAAATTGAATGTACATACAGGGAGAAATTACAAATTTATATAGATAGATTGTATATATCCTATTTCAAAATATATCCAAATTTTCATTTAGATTGGTTAAACCGGTTTCGAGTTATCTGGAGACATATACGACAATCTCAACAAATTTGTATAGAATTATAGATTCCTAGCCTCAAGATGGTTAGAAGGGGAATTATGAATGTGTTGTTAATCAATCAATCAATGATATCAGTAAAAAATCAGTTTTCTTCAGTTAAAACCGATAGATTTACTATTTAACAATTTTATATATTAAAATTATTTATTAACAGCTTAAATTCTGCTTATATTACATTATATTCGAAGTACCTCCACCAGTTTTAAAAACTATATACACACACACACACACACACACACACACACACACACATATATATGCACTTTATTAGATATCTACAGTTATTAAAATTAAGGTTGAATTCGGTAATTAAACCAGTTTTATTGTTTTCACCATAATAATGTCATTGAGTTATACAGAGTAATAGACTAATTATCTATAGTATAATTTTTTTCTCCGTGCAGTTTGCGTCATAAAACGTCGAAGCGGTGAAGTGAGTACTTTACTCTCTCTCCTACTCACGGGCCTTATGGACGAGCATAGTGATGCGCATTATTGTTGTCGATCAGCATTATCGATAGTGTATTTAGTTTTGTCATTATATGGGATTGTGAGAAAAATGAAAGAAAAATAGATAAAACAACGTATTTATTAAAATAAAAATAATAATGATTTAAAATAAATTATAATAAAAATAAATATAAATACTTATATATAAGTTTCTCCCTTTACACACTCTTTTTTTTAATTTTGTCGACCGTTCTAACACTCACACCACATATCGCCGCAGCAAGTTCACGAGAACGGCAGAAATTAATACTTTGTAACTTTTTGCGATCTATTTTCATTTCAGTGAAAAATGTTAAAACATTGTTGACAACAACACGTGCTTGTGCTGGTATATTAGTGCCAACAGGCAAAATATTATTGTGAATAAATTCGGCCGTTTTGGTACAAAACAAAGGAGGAGCCATTGTGTCACTAAAGAAATTCAGAGAACGAATGCGCAAAAACACTTATTTTCTCTTCGATATATGTACTAAATTAGCATTGCATTAATTTGCAGGTATTAGATGGGGATAATGATGTAAAAAAAATTACATAATAATTGACAAACAATGATCGTAACATAACAATATCGCAGCACCTTTATATTCCGCACCGCCGCCGTGCACCTGCCTTCGGTGACTCATTTGTTTTTATCGATAATGGCGTTGCGCCCGCGCAACATTCTCACTCCCTAGCCGGCTTATCTATTATGAGAATAAATGATCTGCACGGGAAAAAAATTATATACTATAGCTGTATATTTAATCTGTGAAATAAACTGACGTAACCTAAGTAGCGGAAACAGTTGGGGGATAACTTGAAAAAATATTTTAGTATTGCCATTATACGTTACAGGTTCATTCCACTCATACACGGTAATCACGAATTGTTATTAAGAATATTTATGTATTAAAAACAAATATAAGTATTCCTTATAAAATTATTTATTAATACGTTCGTCTGTAATGCATTCTTAATAAGTTTAAATTATCTCTCCAACGTTTGCAATATTAGAGCACTTTACAGCTCCGCTGGTTGCGTACCTGCCTACCAACAAAATATGTTAAGTTAAATTTACTGTCAGGGCAGATATGCGACAAATAAGTGTTTATTCTCGGGTTTTGGTTGTTGTTATGTCTTATTTATTTATGTTCATTTTTTCTTTATTTCATATTTTATTATTATTAACTACAAATAAAGACTGATATTGTAATATTACGAAAAATATTTTTAAAACCAATTGATATTACTCATTTAATTCAGGGTGTTATCTCTCTCCTAGAATTCTTTATTCAGTGGGGTTGAACAATTTTGTCTCACCCTCTTATTTTCAAAATTCCGTGAAATGTGTATGTACATCATATATGTTACATCATTTTATTCAAGCAATTTTTATATTGAAATTTATAATTGATATATGTTTACCGCTTTATTTATATTTCTATAAATATGTTTGAGGTACTTTGAACAGAGTGTATAGTAACATTAGCAATAATGGTTAAACAAGTACGAAACGAGTAGAGTTCGTAGTGGTATTTGATCCGTTAATTTAGTTCATTCTTCATCATTATACGAGAGATTCGATCTACGTGTATTTTGCAATTTTGAACGTGCATTGAATCCTTATCAGTATTAATCCTAAAAATGCGTTAATGAAATTGCGGAATTGCTGGTAAGTAAAATTATAATTACATATATCACATTGTTTTGTTCCATGACTTCCATGTTCAAAGTACATTAGACTGTAATGTGTGTTCAGCGAATCAGCATTGGAATTAGACATCGTATTCGCAATAAATAGGTACATATATGTGATTACTGTTTAATGCCAGCTTTAGCCCTTGATCGGGTTAGAGCACAGAGTACATTAGGGTTAGAGCCAGATAGATTTAACATTTACCAGTCAGTTAGTCTTTCAGCGCTCTAGGGTTGATGCTGTCACTTTAGGTTTATTGTATTTCTGTTTTACGTTAAAGCCGTAGTCTATATTCTATACTAATAATAACGAGAGCGCTAATTTTGTGAGTTTGTGTGCGGAGGGTAGTGTATAGGTAAAATTAATACTAATAAATATATAATGAGCCACCTGATGGTAAGTGGTCACTGCTGCCTTATGGACTTTAGTAACATCAAGGGCGTCGCCGAAGTGTTGCCGAAAAAGAAGCGGGGAGCGGGGAACCAATAATTATTAAAGCAATAAGTATGGCGTGTTTTATTTAATAAAAATATCGCTACTGAAATCCCTCATGTGGCAAAAACCTGAAAGACTATATAATATTTCCATCTTTGAAAAACTACATATAGCTGTAAGTTTCATCAAATGAAGTGTATGTATATGAAATATTTTAATTTGATTATGAATATCATTTGATATTTATCGCTGTAATCAGGGAATTCTGATTATACACGACAATAGATAATTAATTTGGTATGAAATTTAATGTTTCACACAACAATATTACTTTTAGTAACTTAAGATAACTAACGACGATTATTTATTATCATTTCAGTAACTCATCAAGTCATACACAGTGCACTTGACTTTCTCTTCCAATGGATTTGTTTGACGAGAATTATGTAGAACCAGGTACTTGAAACTATATTTTTAGATATAAAATTACATTTTATTGGATCGACTTTTAATTTAATAATAACATTCATGTGGTCAGCAAGGGAGCCAAACATTTTCGAATAATAGACTAATTGACCAACAGAATCGATAAACAATGTCCCTGCTGTCCATTTTGATTCATCTTTATAGATGTAACGAGAGAGATTTTTATATAGCAATAACAAACTAAAATGTAATATTAATTTAAAACTCATCACAAATTATACTCATATATCTATATACTTTTATAACAATTGATGTTCATTTGTCTCGCTAAAATGTGACAATTGCTAAACCCATTTGGCTAATTTGATCTTGAAATATTTGTGGAAGTTCGATTGAGAAAGAGATAATAAGTAACAGAAAATACTTTTTTTTTTGAGGGTAGGTGTAGAAAAGTGAACAGCTGTTTCTTTGGCTCTTTATTTAAAATTTGTATTTAAATGATAACAAGGTCAAAACTATATATATAATACGTCACTTTACAAAGAAAACTATACTGATTGTTTTACATAGAAAGATATTCATGAGATAGTGCTACATACCAGCATCACCCATAACTATATCCTTCAAACAGTGAACACAACACTTCAACACCTTTTTAAATCGTAAATTGTGGCTAGATCATCTATTTAGACACAGAGATGGCAAATACTAAACAAATGGATACCATTAAAGATTTCTAATCAACTTGGACCCATAGAATGTTGATTATGGAAAATCGATTGAAGTCTGTAACACTCCCTAGTAATCCATCATTGATCCAAATCAAGGAAGAATTCAACAGCTTTAAGGATGTTGTCATCAAGATGCTTAGTCTTCTTTAAAAGCAGGTGCGTGAGTGTACTAAGGCAGTGGATGCTATAGACATGCGGCAAAGGATGAAAATTCTTTTATTCAATGACATACCCGAAAACCCTGTTGCTGATGATAGAAGTGCAGTTCTGGAAGTGATCTCTAAAAACAGGCCTAGTTGGTATCAATACTTCAGCATTCAAACGATGTAATCGATTAGGTCCACAGGGAAGTGATAGGGTTCGGTCAATTTTAGTGCATTTTCATAGTCATGACATAAAATGCAAAATCTGGAGATCCAAAGCCAAACTAAAGGGTTCTTCTGTGACAGTAGCAGAGTTTCTTACTAAAACCAAGCAGTCCATTCATGTGAAAGTTCCGAAGCACTTCGGTATGCGAAACGTATCTACACTCGATGGCGTTGTCTATGTTAAAGTCCCCGGAGGCGGGCGAGTACGCATTACAACTGAGAAAGAGGTCACTGAATTGATGTCCAATTTCCCAGCGGGTGGCTCAGATGCTGTTCCAGAGCAAGGTTCAAGCTGTAGTGAACAACCACACACACGACGTAAACAAGTTGTTAGTCCGACACGAACCGACGACATTAAGCAAACGTAGAAATTCATCGAAAAAGTGAAAGTCGTTGTTCATTAATACTGTTTGTTTACATGTTGTTCTACCTCTTGAGTGTGTGATATAATCCCAGTGTTATTTACTTTATCAATTTATTTTTATATTATGTCTCGGTCCTTCTTTTTATTATTGTTTTCTCGATATTGTATAACGTATATGTAGGTTATAATAGGCCTATAATAACAATTTTTTCTCTAATAAGTAACATTTCATATATATTTTTTTACTTTAGTTGTAATCAAAGAATATAACTAACCTATGCAGGTCGTAGTATGTCAGTGTTGTTTTGATCTTATATGTGCACAGTTTTATTTACTAGTAAGGTAAAGATATTTTTATTGTACAGCCAATGTAGTTTAATGGTTTTGTTGTTTATATAACGGTTATGTTACCGGTTTTGTATTAAGTAGTTGTTAAGATGTTTCTTTGCCTGTTTACTCTTGTTCGGGACAGTGTAATTGCAGTAGTACCCTCGTATTTTTATTACGAAAAATGGGGGTCTAGCCAACGCTTGCTAGGACGTGGAATGTTCTCGGATCGGTTGCTATAGTTTTTGCTGGATTTTGCTTGTTGCGTGCCATCACAAGTAATATTGCGTAAAATACAGTTATTTACGAGTTTTCGGGGTGCATGTATAGTCGAAGATTACTGGCTGCAGCGACTACCCTGGTGCTGCATCTTCAAATTGCTGTGTGCGTTGAAGCGGAGGTCACGCGACGGAACACTTTAAGTACCATACCCCTGACTCTTTTCATATTACTTTGTTTAAGATAATTTCATATTTGATTCCACCTTTGGGGAACCCCATGTCTCTAACCTACACTGACTGACTAGTGACCTCAGTATACAACTAGGCTGCAATGCCCAGGTGAGTCGTCATATTTTTATCGGCCGATTGGAGACTCGTTTTACAGTTTGTGTCGTGGGGCCCACCGATCCCCCTATTGTACGATACAACTCTATTTCCGGTTTACTTATGGGTTGGTGCGCAAACATGTATGACAGATATTGTATAATAATTTGTATTTATTAAATAATAATTTTTTTAATATTATTATTTTTTGTTAGTATATTTTTAATATGTATTATAGCTTATTTTGTAATATAATTATGTCAGATAATTCTTATCAATCCGCTATTGAATCAGATTCCTCTTATGCATCGTGTTTAACGGGTGATGATTTGGTGTCTGAAAATATTGTCTTTGCTAACTGCGATCAATCCTTTAACGTTTGTCATATTAATGCGCAAAGCGTGCCCAGCCGTTTTTCACAATTTGAAACTGATTTTAATGGATAGAATGTTCATGCCATTCTTATTTCTGAAAGTTGGCTGAAACAGACACTACCCTCATCTTTATATCCTCTGCGGGGTTTGTCCTTATGCGAAACGACCGAGTTTATATGAGGAGTGGTGGAGTAGTGGAATACCTAAGGGCTAATATTTCATATAAGAATATTTTGTCATGTCCCTCTTACTACTCAGCCTCAGCTAAATTCTTATTTTTGGAGCTTGATCTTAGAGGTAACAGGATGCTTCTTGGGGTAGTATACTGTCCACCTTCTATTGACTATTTTGATATTCTTAAAACCACTTTTATTAACAAAGCAACTGAGTACACACATATCATGATCATGGGGGACTTCAATACAGACCTGTTGAAAAGTTGTCCGCGTGCCACTAGGTTCTGGAATATCATGAGTTCTGTTAATTTTTGTATACTTTCGTTGTCTGCAACCCATCACAACCTTCATACGGATGAAACTTTATTAGATCTCATTATCACAAGCTCTTCTAACCAAGTGTGCACGTTTGGACAATCATCAGCACCTGGTTATTCACATCACGACATTATCTTTGCATCGTATAAAGTGAGCCCTCTAAGACAAACTGCTACGGTTATTCATTTGCGCAATTTCTCGCGGATGGATGACGATTCACTACTACTGAGTGCTTCGAACTTAGACCTTATCCCGGTCATGTTGGCATCAGCAGTAGATGAAAAAATAACTTGCCTCAATAATAAGATATTAAATTTATATGACACCCATGCTCCAGTGCATCAGATACGGTTAAAGCGTTCTCCCGCGCCGTGGATCACTAAAGGAGTGCGCATGGCGATGAAGAGAGGGGATCGTGAATTCAGAAAGTTCAAAAGAAAACGTACAAATCAAAATTAGCAAAAATTTATAATTGCAAGAAATAGATGTAACCAGATGGTACGATCTGCTAAACGCCGATATATCCATAGTAATATTTCTGATTCTTCTCCTGTAAATACATATATGGTTTTTTTTAATCTCTATTTGTAAAACTAAAATGTTGGATTGTGGTCTCATTCCTAATCTCCATGCATTAAATGGGCACTTTTCCTCTACTACTTCTCTGGACCCTTTAATCCGATCCTCTGCTTTAGCTTCTCTTGCTTTAATGCAATCTCAATATACCTTACTTTGAGTTCTTGAACATTTGTCAGGATGACGTTAGGAAGGCTATTTTGAAATGTAATTCTAAGGCTGTAGGATATGATGAAATCAGTCGTAGCAAGATAGTAAAAATTTTGCTTCCAGCTATCACAGATGTGCTAAATTTTTCTCTCATATCAGGTCAGTATCCAACTTTATGAAAAAATGCATTCGTACAACCTCTTCCTAAGATCCCAAACCCTGTTCACCTTACTCATTTCCGTCCAATATGTATTCTCCCTTTCCTGTCCAAAGTCTTAGAAGCCTGTGTTCATAAGCAAATCTCCTCATTTCTGTATGAACATAACCTACTGGTTTCCTCTTATCTTCGCGGCTGTCAGCAATCCGTCCGGTACCGAAACAATAGCTCTGATTGGGCTTATCTTGATACTGGCGTGCCGCAAGGTGGTGTATTATCTGCAATAATGTTTTCTTTGTTTATTCAATCCATCACTTCTAATTTCAATTGTTCATATCGTCTGTATGCGGATGATCTACAGCTTTGTCTAATCCAGAGCTGATGATCTAACAAATGGAATCAATGGATTAAATTTGAACTTGAGGGCTATCAGCGACTGGTCTGCTAGGTGTTTTGGTTAATCCCGCGAAGTGCCAGGCGATGTTGGTAGGCAGTTCAGGAATTTTAGCCAAGATTGACAATTTTAATCTGCCACCCATTTCTTATAATGGGACAGTCATACCATTGTCCAACAATATTAGAAACCTTGGCCTCATTATTCACTCCACCCTCAGCTGGCGACCGCACATCATTGAGCTTAGCCGGAAGGTAACTAGCTCCCTGCAAGCTTTATATCGCTTAAAGCATTTTTTGCCAATTAAAACAAAGATACAGAGCTTGATAATACCCATCATAGATTATGCGGATGTGTGTTAATCAAATCTTACAGAAGAACTTCTAAACAAGTTGGAGCGCCTCCTCATCTGCTGTATTAGGTATATATTTGGTTTTTTATTCGGCAGAGACGTAACTCCAGAATGCTGGTCCTATCATATTCAAATTTGAATGATGCTACTTCTCCTACTTATCTAAAGGAAAATTTTTAGTATGTTTGTTCAAATCATGACAGAATACTTTGTTCTTCAACGGATCATAGATTCAAGATTCCATCATATAAAACTGAATTTTGGGAAATTCTTTCACTACGCAGGCTTATACTACTTTGGAACTCCTTGCCCTTAGATATTAGAAAGGCACCGTTAAAAAGTTCATTTAAGAGACAAGTCCGGCAACACTATCTAAAACGGGTACCTTAAATCGCTATTAAAATTATGACATAATATATTTTATTTAATTTTAAAGAGAAGATTTTATGAATTATTTATTTGTAATATAATAATTATATATGTGTATCTGTATATATTTAAAATATATTCACGCTTACCAAATCTCACCAACGCCCACCGGTTGACTGGTAGAGAATGAGTTAAGGCATTAAGTTCGCCTATTATAACTCTTTGTAATAAGGCTTTATAATAAAGATTAAATAAATAAATAAAACCTACAATTAATTTTCCAATAAAAAAGTGTCAACTTAGTTGTCAAATATTTATAGGTGCGTTCAGAAATTTGTCTGTTTCATAGCTGAAATAATAGGTCCGATGTCTTTGGTCTGTTTTGTTGGAATACAAAACAGTTTTGTTTCAGAAACAAAAAAGTGTAAAAGTGTTAGTGGATTGTCGAAAAAAGAAAATAAACAAATTTCAAGGCGAATATTAAAATCTATCATCAGTTCCTCAGTGCACGGGGACTTTATTTACTGTTATTGTTTAAAAATGCCAAGGAGAAGACGACGTCACTGAGGTCGTCGAAGTCAATCAAATGTGCGACGAGCTACCTCATGTGCAAACCGCACTGATGACCAGCGAGAGACAGATAATGACAACATTCGTATTTGTATGGCAGAATTTTGCGTTCCACAGTGAATAATAATGATGTCCAAGTAGCACGGGACCAGAATACGAACTACGGTATCCCCTGCCTGTCGTAAGAGGCGACTAAAAGGAAATTTCCGGGCTTGCGGGCGCTAAGAGTGGGAGCTCGAACCATCCGGCTAGCAACCCCAGGAAGGACGACGGTATGTGAGGCCGTGTACCGTCGATAAGATGGGATGGTACGGGACGGGACATGTTGTCCCTTCCGAGTAGACCCCGACTGGGGTACCGCGCTCAGAGGACTCCGGTTGCGTTCGTATGGAGATCCCAGAGTCCTATACATAGCGCTGAAGAAGTTCACCGGGACGGTTTTAGTGCGGTAAAAATCCCACATAACCCGGCGTCGTTTCCACGGCACCGGGTACCTTTTGAAGGTTTCCCCCTCGAAAACAAAAAAATAGTGAATAATAATGAAGTACATAGGCTTAGAATGAAACGAGTTCGGACACACACAACAACAGCGAGCACGACACAATCAAATACAGCGATTCCGTAGACGCAGTGTTCCTGTAAACCGAGTAGCATGTATAACTGTGTTGCATTTAATGTAGATAAAAATTTTGTATTCAGTTTTGACCATATTTTTCACAAATATATGTAGGTGATACGAAGTTCACCGGGTCATCTAGTAATAAAATAATAATGATTAAAAGCTTGGATTGTCAACAATTTCATATGATCATTATTAACCGCCCTCACCTCGCTTGAGAACACCCAACGCCTTAAATTTACAATTGGCACCCTCATTGTTTTTGGAATTGTTTTTTCTAGTTCCGTGAATCAAAAAAGTATTAATTTTGTTGTATTAGTTGCAACCAGGCAGTCAAAATTTCATTTACTGATCACTTATGGAATATCTATATTAACTTTTATTTTCTAACTCGCGGAAACAGATCTATTTCCCAGGTAAAAAGTATCCTAGATTATGACCCATAATAAAAGCTACTAAAATGCCAAATATCATCCAAATCTGTCCAAGTGGATTTAGTGTGAAATGAGGTCAGATAGACTAAAAATCCATAGTATAGTTTACTTATTATTTTACTTCTTTTATAGTAGATATAAAAAATAGGAATCATTCAAAATATTAATTGTTTTATTGTATACTAGCTGTGTCCGCGACTTCATCCGTGTTGAATTTAATAAAAAATTTATTTGGTAGAAATAAAAGTAGCCTAAGTTACTCCTTAGATATTACATCACCTACCTGCGAGTGAAAGTCCCGTCAAAATCGGTCCAGCCGTTTCAGAGATTAGCCGAAACAAACAGACAAAAATTGTAAAAAATGATATTTTGGTATATGTACCGTATATACATTCATATGTATGTAGTAAAAAGCGGTTATTTTAATATTAGACACTCCAAATTTATTTATTAGTATAGATCATCGATCTTTCACAGTCAATACACAAGGAACTCCTCTACCCAGCACAGGTGATTGATGGTCCATTATGGAATGATATCCTCACAAAACATACTTAACACGCAGCAAATGAATCATACGAGGTACGACAATAATATTTTACAAGAAAAACGATAAAGCTGCTGTTTCGGCGTCGGCTCGCCTGTCTGGCCTTGAAGTGTCCATAGCCGCGAGACTTGTACTTCGAAACATTACGTGCGGCGATAAGTGACGTAAGCTACACAAATTGCGATGTCTACGCTATTATAGCAAATTTGTAAAATTTATGAACTCTCGTCGAACATACTATCTTTAGTTGTATGGTAATCTGTATAAGAATTCAAACTAGTGTCAAATATCGATATTTATATTTATTAATAAAAAGTACACATATCCTAATATATTTCGATATATCAAAAAAAGGTGATGTTCATAATTACGTGCACCATCCTATGCATAGTATAAATTGTAGTGTTATAGTAAAAGATCTAAGAAATTTATAAGATATAATGTATTTATGAATTCCTGGCGGTTACAATGACTAAAATACAGTAGTTACAAGATTAAGAAACTAAAAAGAAGGTCACTTGCAAGTAAAAAGGTAGGCCCGTCGCTTCTCTGGCGTTCAGCGCACGAAGACCTCGGCGACTGGAGCGTGCGTTTAGGGCGCACGAGACGATCGGAGTCCCCAGCGTTCAGCGCACGAAGACCTCGGCGCCTGGAGCGTGCTTTAATACGCACGAGACGCGTAGATTGTCTGGTGTTCAGCACACGGAGACCGCCTTAACCAGGCGTGCGTTAGGGCGCACGAAGTATGTAGATCCCGGAGTCGGAGAGTAATTAACTATTTCCGGTTAGAAGCGCGAGACTG